>JAPFBL010000902.1:0-150430 GCA_026182355.1 Hermatobates lingyangjiaoensis | reverse complement strand
GCGACCGGCATGAACTCCACGTGCGTGTAGCCCATCTCCTTACGTAGCGCACCAGCTGCTCCGCCATGACCTCGAGGAGAGGTCCTTCTTCCACGAGCCCAGGTGGACCTCGTAGATGGACATCGGCTGCGACTGCCAGTCGGTGGCCGAACGCCGGCCATCCACGCGTCGTCGCGCCACTCGTACTCGGACTCGGCGACGATCGACCCCGGCCGGCGGGACCTCGGTGGCGTAGGCCATCGGGTCGGCCTTGTCGCGGCGGTGGCCTTCCGGGGTGGTGATGGCGAATTTGTAGACGTCGCCCGGCCCGACGCCCGGGATGAAGACCTCCCACACGCCCGAGCCGCCCATCGAGCGCATCGGGTACTGGGCGCCGTTCCACATGCAGAAGTCGCCGATCACCGCGACGGCCGCGGGCGTTGGGCGCCCACACCGCGAAGGACACGCCCGACACCTCGCCCAGTTCGGTCTCGTAGGTGCGGGGGTGCGCGCCGAGCGCCTCCCACAGGCGCTCGTGGCGGCCCTCGCCGATCAGGTGCAGATCGCCCTCGCGGACCGTCGGCAGGAAGCGGTAGCCATCCGCGCGCTCCTCGACGGAACCGTCGGCCCACGTGATGCGCAGGCGGTAGTCGAAGGCCAGGTCGCCCGGGACCAGCGCCGCGTAGACGTCGTCGCCCACCGGCTCGGCCTCGAAGTCGCCGCGGGTGGACGCGACCGTCACCGAGGTCGCCCCGAAGATGCGGGTGCGGATGACGGTGTCGCCGTCGATCAGATGCGCGCCGTAGAACGAATGGGGATCGTGGTGCGTGCAGCTGCGGAGACGATCCATGTCTCCGGCCGGGATGGTCAGGCGCGGATCGGTGGCGCTCATGGCGGTCCTTCCAGGTGAATTTCCGTGGGGTGCGTCGTTTTCGGTCGACGGGGATCGGGTCGAACTGGGTGGCCCGGAATCCCGCCTCCAGCGTATGCGCGGGAGGCGGTTCACGTGCCGGGGTGGCCCCGGGTGGGGCCGGTGGGGGCGGGCCGGGCTCAGCCCTCGTAATCGGGGACGTCGCGCCAGGCCAGCTTGCGGCGCAGGTTCTCGGGCACGTCGGGCAGCTGGATGATGTGCGCGACGTTGGACCACGGCTCGAGGCGCACGAAGTTCTGCTTGCCCCAGTTGAAGCGCTGGCCGGTGACCAGATCCCGGACGTCGATCCGGTCGTGCTGCGGCGGCCGATGGCTTCATGTCGATGTCGAGGATGCCCTCCTGGGCGCTCCACGGGTCGAGGTTGATGACGACCATCACGGCGTCGCCGGTCAGCGGGTCGATCTTGGAGTACGCCAGCAGGTTGTCGTTGCCGATGTCGTGGAACCGCAGGGTGCGCAGCTGCTGCAGGGCCGGGTGCTCGCGGCGCAGGGTGTTCAGCAGCGTGATGAACGGCTCGAGGGAATCGCCCGCCTCCAGCGCGGCGTCGAAGTCGCGGTGGCGCAGCTGGTACTTCTCGCTGTCCAGGTACTCCTCGGAGCCCTCCTTCACCGGCACGTTCTCGTAGAGCTCGAAGCCCGAGTACATGCCCCACAGCGGCGACATGGTCGCGGCCAGCGCGGCGCGGATGGCGAACGCCGCACGACCGCCCTTGACCAGGAACTCGTGGAGGATGTCCGGGTGTTGACCCACAGCGACGGCGGGCGATGTCGGTGTGCCTGACGATCTCCTCGCCGAACTCCGTCAGCTCCTTCTTCGTGGTCTTCCACGGGAAGTAGATGTAGGACTGCGTGAAGCCGGCCTTGGCCAGGCCGTACAGGCGGGCCGGGGCGGTGAAGGCCTCGGCCAGGAAGATGACCTCGGGGTTGGTCTGGTGGACCGTCTCGATCAGCCACTCCCAGAAGTTGCCCGGCTTGGTGTGGGGGTTGTCCACGCGGAAGACCTTGACGCCGCGCTTGATCCAGAAGCGGACCACGCGCAGGACCTCCTCGTAGAGGCCCTTCGGGTCGTTGTCGAAGTTCAGGGGGTAGATGTCCTGGTACTTCTTCGGCGGGTTCTCGGCGTAGGCGATGGTGCCGTCGGGCAGGACGGTGAACCAGTCCGGGTGCGCCGCGGCCCACGGATGGTCGGGGGCGCACTGCAGGGCCAGGTCGAGGGCGACCTCCAGGCCGCGCTCCTCGGCGGCGGCGACGAACTCGGCGAATTCGTCCTCGCCGCCGAGCTTCGGCTCGATGGCGTCGTGGCCGCCGGCGGCGGAGCCGATGGCCCACGGGGAGCCCACGTCGCCCGGCTCGGGGGTCAGGGTGTTGTTGCGGCCCTTGCGGTTGATCTCGCCGATCGGGTGGATCGGGGGCAGGTAGACGACGTCGAAGCCCATGCGGGCCGCGCGGTCCAGCTGCGGGATCGCGGTGCGGAACGTGCCGTGCAGCAGGTTGCCGTCCTCGTCGAAGCCGCCGTTGGAGCGCGGGAAGAACTCGTACCAGGAACCGACCAGGGCCTCGCGGCGCTCGACGAGGACCTTGCGGGTCTTGCCGCGGGTGAGCAGCTCGCGCAGGGGGTGCAGCTCGAGGATGCCGCGGGTCTCGTCGGACAGGGCGGGGGAGACGCGGGCGCGCAGCTCGGCGTCGGAGCGCAGCGACTGGGCCACGCCGTGCAGGTGCGAGCGGTAGACGGTGGCGGCGCCGGTGGCGGCGCGGTCGAACAGGCGGGCGCCGATCTCGAGGTCGTTGGCCAGTTCCTCGGCGGACTGGCCGGCCTCGATCTTCTTGGTCACGGCGTTGCGCCAGGTGGCCATCGGGTCGGACCAGGCGTCGACGCGGAAGGTCCACAGGCCCGGGGCGTCGGGGACGAAGGTCGCGTTGACCTGGTTGGGGTCGTGGTCGCTGAAGCGCATGGGGATGCGCTGGGTGCGGGCGGCGAAGGTGGACTCCTTCGGGCCCTTGACGTTCAGCGTGGCGTTGAGGGCGTCGTGGCCCTCGCGCCAGACGACGGCGAAGACGGGGACGACTTCACCGGCCACCGCCTTGGACGGGGTGGCGCCACCGTCAACCTGGGGTCGTACATCGTCGATTCCGGGTCGTCCGGTCACCTTCGAGTCTCCTTCGCGCCGCGGTTGGCGCATCTGATCGATTCCATATGTCGATTCGGTGTGCAGTGGTCGTGCAAGCGTCCCCGCCGAAACCTGCGGGTCACCGCGGGTACCCCACCAGAGTAGTGGAGGTCCGGTGATCCCACACGGGAGCAAAATGCGGGCGGGCCCCGTTGGGGGAACGGTGGACGCCGCGCCACGCGGGGGAGCGAGTCGGGGGCGAGGGGCGGTGAAGTGGGGCACGATGGGTACGTGGCTGACTTTGACACTGACTTCAACGACGATGACTTCGACGACGACCTTTTGGTCGGTTTTCGCGGGGTCTCGCTCAAGCGCGGCGGCCGTACCCTGGTCGGTCCCCTGGACTGGCAGGTGGAGCTCGACGAGCGCTGGGTGGTGCTCGGGCCGAACGGCGCGGGCAAGACGTCGCTGATGCGCATCGCGGCGGCCGAGGAGTTCCCCTCCTCTGGCGTGGCGCGGGTGATGGGGGAGCGCCTGGGCCGGACGGACATGCGCGACCTGCGCACGATGATCGGCCTGACGTCCTCCGCGCTGGCGCACCGCATCCCCGACGACGAGAAGGTCGCGGACTTGGTCATCTCGGCCTCGTACTCGGTGCTGGGCCGCTGGCGCGAGACGTACGAGGAGATGGACTTCGACCAGGCCGCGGACATCCTGGAGAAGATGGGCGCGGAGCATCTGGCGGACCGCACGTGGGGGACCCTGTCGGAGGGCGAGCGCAACGGGTGCTCATCGCGCGGGCGCTGATGGTCAATCCGGAGCTGCTGCTCCTCGACGAAACCGGGCGCCGGCCTGGATCTCGGCGGCCGCGAGGATCTGGTCGGGTACCTGGGGGATCTCGCGCTCGATGCGGATGCCCCGGCGATCGTCATGATCACCCACCACGTCGAGGAGATCCCGTACGGGTTCACGCACGGGATGCTTCTCGACGACGGCGGCGTGGTCGCCCAGGGCCTCATCGAGGATGTGCTGACCAGCGAGAATTTGTCGAAGGCCTTCCACCAGTCCATTGCGGTGGACCGCATCGACGGTCGATTCTTCGCGCGCCGGACCCGCAAGGCCGGCGCGCATAGGAGGGGCAAGTAGGGAACATGGGAACGAAAGAGAATCGGGACGGCGCCGGCACGGCCACGCCGGCGACCCCGCGGCTGGCGTCGACGGTGCTGCTGGTGCGGGATTCGCTGCACGGCATCGAGCTGTACGTGCAGGAGCGCGTGAGCACCATGAAGTTCGCCGCGAACATGACGGTCTCCCCGCGGCGGGGTGGACGCGCGCGATTTCCCCGGCGACGTCGACGGCGACGGGCACGAGAGCCCGCGGCTGACGTGGTCGGGCCATCCGCCGCAGTGGTGGGTGGAGAAGCTCAACGTCGCCCCGGCGACGGCCCGCGCGCTGGTGTGCGCGGCGGTGCGCGAGACCTTCGAGGAGACCGGCACGCTGCTGGCCGCCGATGCGTCGGGCACCACGATCGCGGATTCGGGGCGCTATCACGCGCAGCGCAAGGCGCTGGAATCCCATGAATTGGCGTTCTCCGACTTCATGGCGGAGGAAGGGCTGGGCCTGCGTTCGGACCTGCTGCGCCCGTGGAGCAATTGGGTGACGCCGGAGAATTCGCCGACGCGCTACGACACGTACTTCTTCCTCGCCGCCCACCCGGAGGGCCAGGTGGCCGACGGCGACACTTCCGAGGCGTCGTCGACGGGCTGGTTCCGGCCGACCGCGCTGATGGAGGGCTGGCGCGACCGCAAGGTGGGGCTCATGCCGCCGACGTGGGCGCAGATCAAGCGGCTGCTGCCGTACCGCGACCGTCGCGGGGTGCTCGCGGCCGCCGACGCCGGCCGGGAGCCTTCGGTCCGCACGACCAGCGACTTCTTCGGCGACCCGTTCATGGACGAGTTCTTCGCGGTGGCCACGCACCTGGGGCACCTGCGGGGAACGCCGCGCGGGGTCGCGGGTGAGCCTGTCACCGATGAGGTCCGGGCGCTGCTGGCGGATACCGATCTCGCCGCGCGGCCGCGGACCTCGAGCTTTCCGACGCCTCGCTGCTCTCCGACCTGGGAGCACCTGAAGTCCGCCCTGCCGGAGTCGCCCGCCATGGCGCGGGCGGTCGTCGAGCTGGAGCGCGCCCGCCGGTCGGTGCGGGGGAAGCTTCCCGACGGGTGGCTGCTGGATTCGGATTCGGCGCAGCAGGCCACGCACGCCGCCGTCGCGCGGTCGCGGGCCCGGCGCCTGGCCAAGGCGGTCGAAGACGGGGTCGCGCCGGGCGTCCACGACTCACCTGCTCCATCGGCGCCGAAATCGCGGCGCTGGCGGAGGAGGGCATCACGGTGCTGGGCACCGACATCGACCTCGCCCGCGCGCTCATGGCCCGCCACAACGCGCCGGGCGCGCACGTCGCCGTCGCCGATGCGCTGGCGCCGGTCAGCGAGGGGATGATCGTCGTCGCCGATTCCGCGCGACGGGCCGGCGGCCGCCGCATCCCGCGCCCGGAGGATCTGCTCCCGCCGTTGCCGGACCTCATCGACGCCTGGTGCGGCCCCTCGGCCCGCGTGCGGCACGAGATGGCCATCAAATGCGCGCCCGGCATCGACTACTCCGGGTGGGAAGGCGAAGCCGCGGTCACCTCGGTCGACGGCGGGGTCAAGGAGGTGTGCCTGTATACGCCGGCCTCGCGGGCACGTCGATCGCGGGCACGGGCGGCGTCGTCAAGCGGAGTGCGCAACTGCTGCGGACCCGGGGCGCCGGCGCGCCCCCGGAGCTCTACGACGACACGATGCCGGACGATTGCGGACCCGGGGCGCCGGCGCGCCCCCGGAGCTCTACGAAGACACGATGCCGGACGACTGCGGGGCCGGGGACGCGGGCCGGTACATCATCGACCCCGATGGGGCGGTCGTCCGCGCCGGGCTGGTGCGGCATTACGCGGCCGCGCATGGGCTGCGGCAGCTCGACGAGCGGATCGCGCAGCTGACCGGCGACGCCATCCCGCCGGGGGCCTCGGGGTTCGAGGTGCTCGAACAAGTGGCCCTGAAGAGGGTGCGGCAGGCGCTCGCGGCGCGCGATTGCGCGTCGGCGGAGATCCTCGTGCGCGGCGTCGACGCCAACCCGGACGTGCTGCGCAAGCAGTGGAAGCTGGGCGGCGGCGGAAAAAAAAAGGGGAGGGGCGGGGGAGGTCCGGGGGTGGCCCTGGGCGTCGTGGTCACGCGAATCGGATCGGCGGCCACGGCCTTCGTCTGCGGCCCCCGGCAGCGGGGTCCCGGACCCTGAATCACGCGGGGGCATCCGACGTGCGCCTTTGCCACGCTGCGTTAATGCTGGATAACTGAACTAGAAACGAAAAAATATCGACTTTGTTACGTGGATCACCTACGGTCGCAAATCGACTCTGTTACCTTCGACACAGAGGGCGCGAACGCCGGTCGCGGTCATGGGAACACCGTTTCAGGTGCGAACATGACCCGCCGGGCGGGCGCGCCGGACAAATCCATGACACGTACACAGTCACTCAACCAGTAAGGACGACAGACACATGCCGAACATCGTGGTTCTGGTCAAGCAGGTCCCGGATACCTGGTCCGAGCGCAAGCTCGCCGACGACGACTTCACGCTCGACCGCGACAGCGCCGATGCCGTGCTCGACGAGATCAACGAGAACGCCGTCGAGGCCGCTCTGAAGCTGAAGGAAGAGCACGGCGGCAACGTCACCGTCGCCACCATCGGCCCGGAGCGCGCCGTGGAGGCCCTCCGCAAGGCGCTCTCCATGGGCGCCGACGACGCCGTGATCCTGTCCGACGACGCGCTGGCCGGCTCCGACGCGGTCCAGACCGCCTGGGCCCTGTCCACCGTCATCGACGCCATCGGCGACGTCGACCTCATCATCACGGGCAACGCCTCCACCGATGGCGGCACCGGCACCGTCCCCGCCGTGCTCGGCGTCTACCGCGGCCTCCCGGTCCTCACCCACATGCGCTCCGTCGCCGTCGACGGCTCCACCGTCACCGGCGAGCGCGAGACCGAGGACGGCGTCCACCAGCTCAAGGCCAACCTCCCGGCCATCGTGTCGGTGACCGAGAAGGCCAACGAGCCGCGCTTCGCCTCCTTCAAGGGCATCATGGCCGCGAAGAAGAAGCCGGTCCGCGAGCTGACCCTGGCCGACGTCGCCGCCGAGGCCGAGCAGGTCGGCCTGGAGAATGCCGCCACCTCGGTGACCTCCGCGACCCCGAAGCCGCCGAAGTCCGCCGGCGAGCGCATCAACGACGAGGGCGACGGCGGCGTGAAGCTGGCCGAGTTCCTCAAGGCCCAGAAGTTCATCTAAGCGTCCATCGCGAACACCGCACGAACGAACAGCAGGAGAAGAATCACAATGACCGACGTCCTCGTTCTCGTCGACCACACCGATGGCGAGCTGAAGAACACCACCGCCGAGCTGCTCGCCGCCGCCCGTGCCTTCGGCACCCCCGCGGCCGTGGTCGTCGGCAAGCCCGGCACCGCCGAGAGCTTCGCCGAGACCTTGGGCAAGTACGGCGCCGGCGAGATCCTCGCCGCCGAGTCCGATGAGGCCGGCAAGCACCTGATCACCCCCGAGGTGAACGTCCTCGTGGGCCTGGCCTCCGAGCGCGAGGTGCCCGTCCTCGTCGCCGCCTCCGCCGCCGGCAAGGAGATCGCCGGCTGCGTCGCCGCCCTGACCGGCTCCGGCGTCCTGTCCGACGTCATCGAGATCAAGGACGACCGCACCGCGGTCTACTCGATCTTCGGCGGCGAGTTCACCGTCGAGGGCGCGGGCTACGGCGCCTCCCCGGCGTACTCGCTGCGCCCGGGCTCCGTCGACCCGGTCGAGGCCGCCGCCTCGCCGTCCGTCACCGCCGTGGAGTACCCGGCGGCCGACGAGACCGCCGTGGAGATCGTGTCCTTCACCCCGGCCGAGGGCGGCGACCGCCCCGAGCTGATCGAGGCCAAGATCGTCGTCTCCGGCGGCCGCGGCGTCGCGTCCGCCGAGGGCTTCGCCGACGTCGTCGAGCCGATGGCCGACGCCCTGGGTGCCGCGGTCGGCGCCTCCCGCGCCGCCGTCGATGCCGACTACTACCCGGGCCAGTTCCAGGTCGGCCAGACCGGCAAGACCGTGTCCCCGGACCTGTACGTCGCCCTGGGCATTTCCGGCGCCATCCAGCACAAGGCCGGCATGCAGACCTCCAAGACCGTCGTCGCCGTCAACAAGGACGAGGAGGCGCCGATCTTCGAGATCGCCGACTTCGGCATCGTCGGCGACCTGTTCAAGGTCGCCCCGCAGGCCACCGAGGAGATCAAGAAGGCCTAGTCCTTCCGCCGCCGGCTTCCGGCCGGCCCCGGCTCTCCCGGACCCCGCGCAGGGGCCGCCCGCTTCATGCGGGCGGCCCCTTTCTCATGCCCGCCGCGCTAATCTGTCCGGGATGTCCAGCACCGCAGAGTCCCGCAGCACGGGTCCCGCCGCCCGCCACCACCTCGATCACGCCGCCACGTCGCCGCTGCGCCCGGAGGCCCGCGAGGCGCTGGTCGCGGCGCTCGGCGCGGGCAACCCGAATGCGCAGTACGCGGAGGGCCGGGTGGCGCGGAAGATCCTGGAGGAGGCCCGCGAGTCCATCGCCGCGGACCTGGGGGCGGAGCCCGTGGAGGTGGTGTTCGTCTCCGGCGGCACCGAGGCCGACAATCTCGGCGTCCGCGGCCTCTACCTCGCCGGCGCGGCGCGGGCGGGCACGCCCGGGACGGTGGTTTCCACGCCGGTGGGGCACGATGCCGTCCGCAAGGCCGTCGCGCATCTGGCCGAGCACCATGGCGCGCGCGTCCTCGAGGCCCCAGTGGATGCCGGGGGCCGGGTCGCGGTGGGGGAGCTGCGGTTGCTTTGCGACGCCCACGCCGGACCCCATCACGTCTGGACCTGCCAGTGGGCGAACAACGAGACCGGCGCGATCCAGCCGATCGGGGAGTTCATCGCCGCCGCCGGGGAGCATGATGCCCCGGTCCACGTCGACGCGGTCCAGGCGGTCGGGCACGTGCCGGTGGACTTCCGGGGCAGCGGCGCCGCGACGTTGGCTGCCTCGGCTCACAAGTTCGGCGGCCCCCGCGGTATCGGCGCGCTGCTGGTGCGGCGCGCCACGTCGCTCACCGCGTTGAACGCGGGTGGCGGCCAGGAGCGGGGACTGCGCTCGGGCACCCCCGACGTCGCCGCGGCCGCCGGCATGGCCGCCGCGCTGCGGGCCGCGACGACGGCGATGGACGGGGAGCGGCGGGCCGTCGCCTCGCTCAGGGACCGTCTGCTGGCGGGCCTCCGCGACATCGACGGCATGGTGCTGCACACGTCGGAGCCCGCGCTGCCGGGGCACCTGCACGTCAGCGTGACGGGTGCGGAGGGCGACAGCCTGATCATGCTGCTCGACGCCGCGGGCATCTCCGCCGCGACCGGGTCGGCCTGCGCCGCCGGGGTCAACCGCGCCAGCCACGTGCTGGAGGCGATGGGCGTCGACGTCGCGGTGTCGCGCGGGGCGCTGCGGCTGACCCTCGGCTGGAATTCCACCGGCGCGGACGTCGATGCGGTGCTGTCCGTGCTGGTGATACCGTCGCACGGGCGCGCGCGGCGGGAATGGCCTGATCGGGCGCGGCGTTCAACGGGAAAAGACGTTCACGGGGAGGTAGCGCGATGCGTGTTTTGGCGGCGATGAGCGGCGGCGTGGATTCGGCGGTCGCGGCGGCGCGGCTGGTCGACGCCGGCCATGACGTCGTCGGCGTGCACCTGGCGCTCGCCAAGGACCCCGTCACCCTGCGCGCCGGCGCCCGCGGCTGCTGCTCTCTGGAGGATTCCGGCGACGCCCGCCGCGTCGCCGACCTGCTGGGCATCCCGTTCTACGTGTGGGACTTCTCGGAGCGGTTCCGCGCCGAGGTCGTGGACGATTTCATCGATTCCTACGCGCGCGGCGAGACCCCCAACCCGTGCCTGCGCTGCAACGAGCGCATCAAGTTCCAGGCGCTGCTCGACCGCGGCCTGGCGCTGGGCTTCGATGCCGTGGCCACGGGGCATTACGCGCTCGTCGACGAAGAGGGGCGGCTGCGCCGGGCGGGTGACCAGGCGAAGGACCAGTCCTACGTGCTCGGAGTGCTCAACCGCGAGCAGCTGGCGCATTCGATGTTCCCCATCGGCGACACCGAGAAGCCGGAGATCCGGGCGGAGGCCGCGGCGCGCGGCATCACCATCGCCAATAAGCCCGACTCCACCGACATCTGCTTCATCCCCGACGGCGACACGCAGGCGTTCCTGGGCCGCCACATCCCGCGCCGGCCGGGCGCCGTCGTCGACTCGGTGACGGGGGAGAAGCTCGCCGACCACGACGGCGTCGACGCCTTCACCATCGGCCAGCGCAAGGGCCTGGGCCTGCCGGGGCCCGCGCCCGACGGGAAGCCGCGCTACGTCACGGGCATGGACGTCGCCACCGGCACCGTCACCGTGGGGCGCCGGGAGGACCTCGACGTCGGCGTCCTCTCCGTCGACCGGGCGGTGTGGTGTGGACGCCGGTGCCCCGCCCGCGGCATTCGACGCGGAAGTGCAGGTCCGGGCCCATGGCCGCCCGGTGCCGTGCCGCGTCGGGTGGACCGGCGCCGTCGACGACGCGGGCACCGGCGGGTCGTTCGAGTGCACCCTGCTCGAGCCGCTGCGCGGCGTCGCCCCGGGCCAGGCCGCGGTGCTCTACCGCCAGGACGCCGGCGGCGACGTCGTGCTCGGTTCCGGCACCATCACGTCCACGGAGCCGGCGCGATGACCGCCTTCCGGGGCCTCGGGCCCATGCGGGGCACCGATGTCCGAGCCGCCGCCGAGATCCTCGCGGGCGAGTGCGGCGCCGCCCCGCATCTGCCCATCCTCGCCGACCGGGGTCTGGGCGCCGACGCCATCGGCCGCACCGGCGCGATCTGCGCCGACCTCGATCTCGACGCCGGGCCGCGGTTGTGGCGCATCGCCGACCGCGGCGGCCGCGCGGTGTCGCTGGCCGCCGATCATCTCGAACGCGACCTCGACGCGTGCGAGGAGTTCTGGGGGACCACCCCGGAGACGGTGACGGTGCCCGTCGTCGGTCCGTGGACGCTGGCGGCGGCCATCGAGCTGCCCGGCGGACACCGCATGCTGGTCGACCGCGGCGCCGTGGCCTACCTGGCGGCGTCGCTCGCGGAGGGGCTGGTGGCCCACGTCGCCGAGGTGCGCAGGCGGTTCGGCGCGGAGGTGGGCGTCGTCATGCACGAGCCCGCCGCGCCCGCCGTCGCCGCGGGCCTGGTCGAGGGGGCGGTCGCCGGCACGACGCTGCCCGCGGTGGGGTACCGCGAGATGGCGGAGCAGTGGCGCACGCTGACCGACGATGCCGCTGGGCTGCCGGAGATCACCCTGGCGCTGCCCGGGATCGGCGCGTCGCTGGAGAAGGCGCTGCCGGAATCCGGCGCGGCGGGCATCGCCCTGCCGATCGGGAAGATCCGCGGGTCGGAGATGCTCGACCGGGTCGGGCGCCTGCGCGCGGCCGGGCTGGACCTGACGTTGGGCGCCGTGCCCGCCCTGCCCGGGGCCACCGACGAGCACACCGGCGCCCACCTGGAGCCGGACGCGCGGGACATCGCCGAGCGCATCGCCCGGCTGTGGGACGAGCTGTCCTTCCCGCGCGTCGACCTCGTCGATCATGTGGACATCACCGTCGACCGCGATTTCGCCGCCGCCTCCGCGTCGTGGGTCGCCCCCGCATACGCGGGCGGGCGCCGCACCGCGGAATTGATCTCGCGGGCGGCGGGGGACCTGTAGCGTCAGCGCGCCATCGACTCCAGGAGTTTGACGACGGCCGGCGCATCCCGCAGATCATCGACGATCGCGGTGCCGTCGGGGAGGTCATCGTCGGTGAAATACGGCGTGGCCAGGCGATTGACGTTGACCATCGCCGCGGTGAGGTCCGACGCCGTGTGGCGGCCGGTGGTCACGCCCACGAACCCGATGCCGTTTTCCAGTGCCGCCACGGCATCCGCCGGGGTGTCGCCCACGGCGACGACGGGGCCGCGGCCGCCCCATTCCATCAGAGCGACCCGCAGCAGCTCCGACCTGTCGACCTCGTAATCGCTGAAGGCCGAGAAGCGCGGCGCCATGAACTCCGACAGTTGGGCGTGGCGCAGCTTCAGCCAGCCGGTCTCGGCCATGTTGCCCGAGACCACCGTCTGCGAATGCCCCGACCGGGCCAGCGCCGACACCACGGCCCGCACGCCCGGCAGGACGGAACCCCGCCATTCGGCGACGGCGCAGGCGTCGGCGAGGTCGGTCAGGAAATCCCCGAGAACCGCATCGCCCGGCCGCGCGCCGAGCACGGAACCCCAGATGTCGGCGTCCGTGCGCCCGGCGAAGGTCAGGTCCGTGGGGCGCTCGATGCCGCGCTCCGCCAACAGCCGGTCCGCCTCGGCGTGGCCGAAGCCGGCGTTGTCGATGAGCGTCAGATCGATGTCCCAGATGACGAGCACGGGTACTCCCTTATGTGGCAAGCGCGTGGCGGCATCAGGTTACTGCCTCGCCCGTCCGGACGGTCCGACGGCCCCCGCCGGGGTGCTACGGTGCTCGGGCAAGGAATCGGCGCCAGGGAATCCGGTGGGAATCCGGAACTGTCGCGCAGCGGTGAGAGGGCCCATCCCCCGCACGATGCCATTGGGCAGGCGCAAGGCCGTCCGGGAAGGCGCGCGGGAGTCGACCTCGAGTCCGAAGACCCGCCGATTCGACGTCCACGCCGCGCCCCGCGTCAGGGTGACGGCGGTGCGGTCGGCGCTGGAGCTGATGGGCGTGGCCGAGCACGCGCTGGCTCCGGATGCGGTGCGGGCGGCGTTCGACGTGGAGAGCCAGGTGGTGCGGCCGGAGGGGAGCCCGCGGCCGCACCTGATCATCGAGTCGACGTAGCCGCCCGCGCGTCCATGGGCCAGGCCGTGATCCGGAAATCGGACACGTCGCGCCCCTGCTTGCGCAGGTACTCGCGCAGGGAACGCTGGCTCTCGAAGTGGGAGACGGCCTGGTACTCCATGAGCTCGTCGCCGTCCATGGCGGCCAGGTCCGGCCAGACCTTCTTCGCCATCATCCAGGCCAGGCGCGCCGCGGCCAGGGCGTCGGCGGTGGCCTCGTGCGCGTTGGCCAGGCGCACGTTGTAGTGCTCGCAGACGTTGCCGAGGGTGCGCTTGCCGCCCCGGAACCGGTCGCGCGCCCGATCGATGACCAAGGGGTCGAAGACGAGCCCGTCGACGGTGAAGGACGGCTCTTGGGTGCGCAGCACGGTGAGGTCGTACGCGGCGTTGTAGGCCACCAGCGTCAGGCCGTCGCGCCACGCCCGGCGGATCTCCGCGATGGTCTCGGCGAGCACTTCGTCGTGCGGGCGGCCTTGGGACCTGGCGTGCTCCGTGGTGATGCCGTGCACCTCCGCCGCGGCCGCCGGGATCTCCACCCCCGGATCGGCGAGCAGCTCCCTGGCCTGCGGCGGCCCACCGTCGATGCGGACCAGCGCGGATGTCACGATCCGGCATTGATGCGGGTCGGTGCCCGTCGTCTCCAAGTCGAAGGCGAACATCCTGCCCGCGTCGAAGGTGGTCATGCGCCCACTCTATGCGGCGCGCCGGATCGGGGCGGGTTCGGGTGGCGCGGGCGATCCGGTCCGCCGCATAGAATCGTCGGCGTGACTGACTCGACCGACGACATCGCAGACGCCATCCCGGAAAGCACCGCCGACGCGCCGGCCGGGGGGACCGCGGGCCCGGACGTGCGCCGGGCCTGGGAGGAGCTCGCCGACGAGATCCGCGATCACTCGGCCAAGTACTACACGGGCCAGCCGGTGATCTCCGACGCCGAATACGACGTCCTGTTCCGCCGGCTCCAGGAGACGGAGCGCGCCCACCCCGAGCTCGCCGTGCCCGCCAGCCCGACGCAGCAGGTCGGCGCCCGCGTGGACGCGCCGGCCGACGGCGTGGCGTTCGAGCCGGTCGAGCATCTCCAGCGCCTCTACAGCCTGGACAACGTCTTCGACGAGTCGGAGCTGCGCGACTGGCTCGCCCGCACACCGGCGTCGGCGTACTTGACGGAACTGAAGATCGACGGCCTGTCCATCGACCTCGTCTACGAAAACGGGAAGCTCACGCGGGCGGCGACCCGCGGCGACGGCCGGGTGGGCGAGAACGTCACCGCCAACGCGCGCACCATAGCGGACATCCCGCACGAGTTGACCGCCACCGACGAGTTCCCGGTGCCGGACGTCCTCGAGGTCCGCGGCGAGGTGTACATCCCGGTCGGCGAGTTCGACTCGCTCAACGCCGCGCGCGCCGAGGCGGGGCAGCGGACGTTCGCTAACCCCCGCAACGCCGCCGCCGGGTCCCTGCGGCAGAAGGACCCCGCCGAAACCGCCAAGCGCCCGCTGGCCATGATCTGCCACGGCATCGGCCACCTCGAGGGCTGGCGCCCGTCGTCCCAGCATGACGCCTACCGGGCGCTGGCCGCCTGGGGCCTGCACGTCTCGCCGTACACGAAGCGGGTCGAGTCGGCCGAAGACGTCGTCGCGCAGATGCTGCACTGGGGCGAGCACCGCCACGACGCCGAACACGAGATGGACGGCCTGGTGGTGAAGGTCGACGACCTGGCCGAGCAGCGCGCGCTCGGCGCGACGTCGCGGGCGCCCCGGTGGGCGATCGCCTACAAATACCCGCCGGAGGAGGTCACCACCGAGCTGCTGGACATCCGCGTGTCCATCGGCCGCACGGGCCGGGCCACGCCCTACGCGGTCATGCGGCCGGTCACCGTCGCCGGCTCGACGGTCGAGATGGCGACCCTGCACAACCCGACCGAGGTCAAGCGCAAGGGCGTGCTCATCGGCGACCGCGTGACCATCCGCAAGGCCGGCGACGTCATCCCCGAGGTCCTCGGCCCCGTCGCCGAGGTCCGCGACGGGTCGGAGCGCGAGTTCATCTACCCGACGCTGTGCCCCGAATGCGGCACGCGCCTGGCGCCGGCGAAGGAGGACGACGCCGACTGGCGCTGCCCGAACACCCGCTACTGCCCGGGCCAGTTGCGGCGCCGCGTGGAGTTCCTGGCCTCCCGCGGCGGCTTCGACATCGAGCATCTGGGGGAGCGGGGCGCCGCCGACCTGATCCACCGCAACGTCCTCGCCGACGAGGGCGACCTCTTCGCGCTCACCGCCGACGACCTCGCCCGCACGGAGGTCTACACCACCGCCGCGAAGAAGAAGGTCGGCGACGACGGCGTCGCGCGCGGCGCACTCAACGCCAACGGCCGGAAGCTGCTGGACTTCATCGAATCCGCCAAGAGCCGCGAACTGTGGCGGGTGCTGGTCAGCCTGTCCATCCGCCACGTCGGCCCGACTGCCGCGCGCGCCCTGGCCCAGAAGTTCGGGTCGATGGACGCGATCCGCTCGGCGTCGCGCGAGGAGCTCGCCGACACCGACGGCGTCGGGGGCATCATCGCGGATTCGGTGATCGACTGGTTCGGGGTCGATTGGCACCGCGAGGTCGTCGACAAGTGGGAGAAGGCCGGCGTGCGCATGGCAGACGAGGCCACCGACCGGCCCGAACAAGTGCTGGAGGGCCTGACCGTCGTGGTCACGGGCTCGCTGGAGGACTTCACCCGCGACAGCGCCAAGGAGGCCATCCTCGTGCGCGGGGGCAAGGCCGCCGGGTCGGTGTCGAAGAAGACCTCGGTGGTGGTCGTCGGCGAGAACGCCGGCTCGAAGGCCACCAAGGCCGAGGAGCTGGGCGTCCCGATGCTCGACGAGGCCGGGTTCCGCCGCCTGCTTTCCGACGGCGCGGCGGCGATCCCCGGGGCCGCTACTTGATCGGGGTGGCCTCGATCTTCCACACCTCGTCCGCGTAGTTGCGGATGGTGCGGTCGGAGGAGAAGCGGCCCGAGCGGATGATGTTCAGGAAGCACATCCGCGCCCACTTCAGCTCGTCGCGGTAGTCCTCGGCCATGCGGTCGCGGGTCTCCCGGTAATCGGCGAAGTCGCCCAGGACGTAGTACACGTCGGCGGGCTCGTAGCCGGGGGAGTGCAGCAGCGAGTGGTGCAGGTCGTGGAACATGCCCGAGCCGCCGTCGGAGAACGTGCCGTCGACCAGCGAATCCAGGGCGCGCTTCAGGCCCGGCACCGACTCGTAGGCGGCGCGCGGGTCGTAGGTCATGCGCAGCTCCGGCAGCTCCTTTTCCTTCGCGCCGAAGATGTAGGCGTTGTCGTCGCCGACGGCCTCGACGATCTCGACGTTGGCGCCGTCGAGGGTGCCCAGGGTCAGGGCGCCGTTCATCATGAACTTCATGTTGCCGGTGCCCGAGGCCTCCTTGCCGGCGGTGGAGATCTGCTCGGAGATGTCCGTCGCCGGGATGATGTGCTCGGCGGGGGAGACGTTGTAGTTCTCCACGAACACGACCTTCAGCTTGTCGCCGATCTCCGGGTCGCCGTTGACCAGGTCCGCGATCGAGTTGATGAACTTGATGATCGCCTTCGCCCGGACGTACCCCGGGGCCGCCTTCGCGCCGAAGATGGCCACGCGCGGCACGACGTCCCACTCGGGGTCGTCCTTGATGCGGTAGTACAGGTCCAGGATGTACAGCGCGTTGAGCAGCTGGCGCTTGTACTCGTGCAGGCGCTTGATCTGCGAGTCGAAGATCGCGTCGGGGGAGACGCGCACGCCCTGCCGCGCCTCGATCCAGGCGGCGAAGTCCTCCTTGTTGCCGCGCTTGACGGCCATGACCTCGCGCAGGACGTCCTCGTCGTCGGCGAACTTCTCCAGCTCGGCGAGCGCGTCCAGGTCGGTGACCCACGCGTCGGAGCCCGACAGGCGCGTGAGCAGCTCGCGCAGGCGCGGGTTGCACTGGTGGAGCCAGCGGCGCGGGGTGACGCCGTTGGTCTTGTTGTTGAACTTCTCCGGCCAGATGTCGTGCCACACGCCGAGGGTCTCGCGCTTGATGATCTCCGTGTGCAGCGCCGCGACGCCGTTGATGGAGTAGGCGGTGTAGCAGGCGATCCACGCCATGTGGATGAAGCCGTGCGAGATCGGCGCCATGTAGTCGATGGTGCCGTGGTCGACGCCGCGCTGCTCCAGGTCGATGCGGAAGCGGCGGTCGATCTCCTGGATGATCTCGAGGATGCGCCGGAACAGGCGCTCGAAGATGGAGAACTCCCACGTCTCCAGGGCCTCGGCCAGCACGGTGTGGTTGGTGTAGGCGAAGGTCGCGGACGTGATGGCCCAGGCCTCGTCCCAGCCCATGCCGTGCTCGTCGAGAAGCAGGCGCATCAGCTCGGGAATGGCCAGCACCGGGTGGGTGTCGTTGAGCTGGATGCTGTTGAACTCGGCGAAGGAGTCAAGCGACCCGTGGTTGGCCAGGTGCGAGTCGATCATCGCCTGCAGGGACGCGGAGACGAAGAAGTACTGCTGGCGGACGCGCAGCACCTTGCCCTCGTAGGTGGAATCGTTCGGGTAGAGCACGCGGCAGAGGTCGTGGACGCGCTCGCGCTCGACGATGGCGTCGGTGAAGCGCTGCGAGTTGAACGCGTCGTAGTCGAACTCGCGCATCGGCTCGGAGTTCCACAGGCGCAGCGTGCCGACGTTGTCGGTGCCGTAGCCGGTGATCGGCATGTCGTGGGGCACGGCGCGGACGGTGAGGTCGTCGAAGCGCACGATGCGGGCCTCGTCCTCGCGGCGGACGACGAAGGGGTAGCCCTCCTCCATCCACGGGTCCGGGTGCTCGTCCTGGAAGCCGTCCTCGAAGGTCTGCTTGAACAGGCCGTAGCGGTACAGGATGCCGTAGCCGGTGGCCGGCAGATCCTGGGTGGCGCAGGAATCGAGGAAGCAGGCGGCGAGGCGGCCGAGGCCGCCGTTGCCCAGCGCTGCGTCGTGCTCGGCCTCGATCACGTCGACGAGGTTCTTGCCGAAGGCGGCGACCGCCTCGGAGGCTTCGTCGACCAGGCCCAGGTTCAGCAGGTTGTTGAGCAGCGCGCGCCCCATGAGGAACTCGGCCGAGAAGTAGTGCTGCTGCCGGGTCGCGGCGTAGGCGCGGGTGGTCGCCTCCCAGTCGTCGGCGAGGTGATCGACGACGACGCGGGACATTCCCGACCAGAACTCCATCTCGGAGGAGGTTTCGGGCGTGCGGCCGGACTCGGCGCGCACGTGGGAGGCGAGGCGATCAGTGAAAGTCGACATGGGGTTGGGTCTCCGATTGCGGATGGTGGACGCAGACGAAAACCGACACTACCCGGCGATTCCGCCGACCTCGCGCCGAGCGCGCGGTCAGTGGAGGATCGCGCCGACGATGTCGCCGATGCGGCCGAGGTGCTCGACCTCCGACGGCAGGAAATCCGGTCCGCCCGGGCGGCCGATGACCAGCGTCCAGCCCTTGCCCATCGGGGGCCGCGGCCAGCGACGATTCCATGAGGGTCCACGCCTCGGGGATCCAGTCCTCGTTCTCGCCGTCGAGGCGGCGGGCGGAGTCCACCGGCGGTTCGTCCAGCGTGCGGCCGTCGTCCTCGGGGGCGGCGATGGAGGCCACCACGCGGCGGGTGCCGGCTGAGGAATGTCCGAGCACGAGCGCCCAGCCGGCGGTCATGGTGCGCGGCAGGCCGTCGACGATCTCGCCGAGGGCGCGCTCCGGCTGGCCGCGGTGGCGGGACAGCTCGGCGAGCATGGCGATCTGGCCGCGGCGGTCGACGGACCCGGAGAACGGGCGGATGGAGTCGACCTCGACGTCGTCGAGCGACTGCGCCGCGGTGATGAGGGTGTCCGGCAGGGAGCCGTTGGGCAGCTCGACCACGATGTCGTCCACGACGGTCCCGCCTTCGCCGTGCTCCACGACGTCGACGGAGCGGATGTCGCCGCCCGCTTCGCCGAGCGCCGCCGCCAGCAGGCCCAAAGAGCCGGGGGCGTCGGGGATCTGCACTCGCATCAGGTAGGACATGTGGTTACAAGTACCTTTCGTGGTTGCCGCCACCTGGGCAATCCCGTGTGACGCCGACCGGTTTCGACAAGACGGTTCACCAGGTTACACGGGCTCAGGCAATGAAGGGAATGTGACCCGGGCTACAAGTCGGGTAGCGGTTTTGCGGTTCCCCCATCCTCCCGGGCCCGCTTTACGACGGCGTTGCGCCCGCATTGATTCGGCGTTGCGGCCGCTCCCGGCGGGGTCCGTCGTCAAGCGGGGACCGCAGCGGCTAACCTGAGCGGGTAAATCCCGGAGACAACGAAAGGGGTCACGCGTGCCCGCAATCTCGCGCGACGAGGTCGCCCACCTCGCACGACTGTCCCGCCTGGCGCTGACCGACGCGGAGCTCGACGAGTTCGCCGGCCAGATCGACGGCATCATCAACCACGTCCAGGACGTCCAGCAGGTCGCCGCCGCGGACGTCGAGCCCATGAGCCACCCGTCGTCGCTGGTGGGCGTCATGCGCGAGGACGTCGTCAAGCCGACGCTGACCGCGGAGCAGGCCCTGGACCAGGCGCCGTCCGTCGAGGACCAGCGCTTCGAGGTCCCGCAGATCCTGGGCGAGGAGGAGTGACCGTGGCCGACAACCCGAACCTGTTCACCGCCGTCGCCGATGACCCGATCCTCGGCCTGACCGCCGCCGAGCTGGCCGAGAAGATCCACTCCCGCGAGCTGACCTCCGTCGAGGTCACGCAGGCGTTCCTCGACCGCATCGCCGCCGTCGACGAGGGCATCCACGCCTTCCTGCACGTCGGCGCCGACGAGGCCCTGGCCGCCGCGAAGGCCGTCGACGAGTCCCTCGACGCGGGCGAGGCCCCGGCGTCGCCGCTGGCGGGCGTGCCGCTGGCGCTGAAGGACGTCTTCGTCACCGTCGACGCCCCGACGACCTGCGCGTCGAAGATGCTCGAGGGCTACATGAGCCCCTACGACGCCACCGTCACCGAGAAGCTCCGCGCCGCGGGCATCCCGATCCTGGGCAAGACCAACATGGACGAGTTCGCCATGGGTTCGTCCACCGAGAACTCCGCGTACGGCCCGACCCGCAACCCGTGGGACGGCGACCGCACCGCCGGCGGCTCCGGCGGCGGTTCCTCCGCGGCGCTGGCAGCGGCGATGGCGCCGCTGGCCATCGGCACCGACACCGGCGGTTCGATCCGCCAGCCGGCCGCCCTGACCGCGACCGTCGGCGTCAAGCCGACCTACGGCACGGTGTCGCGCCACGGCCTCGTCGCCTGCGCGTCCTCGCTGGACCAGGGCGGCCCGACCGCCCGCACCGTCCTGGACACGGCGCTGCTGCACGAGATCATCGCCGGCCACGACGACCGCGACTCCACCTCCACCGACCAGCCGATCGCCGACGTCGTCGCCGCCGCGAAGGCCGGCGCAAACGGCGACCTGACCGGCGTGAAGGTAGGCGTCGTCAAGCAGTTCGACCGGACCGAGGGCTACCAGGCGGGCGTGCTGGACTCGTTCCACGCGGCCGTCGACAAGCTGAAGGAGGCCGGCGCCGAGGTCGTGGAGGTCGACTGCCCCAACTTCGACCACGCGCTGAGCGCCTACTACCTGATCCTCCCGTGCGAGGTCAGCTCCAACCTCGCCCGCTTCGACGGCATGCGCTACGGCCTGCGCTCGGGCGACGACGGCACGCTGTCCGCCGACCAGGTGATGGCCAAGACCCGCGCCGAGGGCTTCGGCGACGAGGTCAAGCGCCGCATCATCATCGGCACCTACGCCCTGTCGGTGGGCTACTACGACGCCTACTACCTGCAGGCGCAGCGCGTGCGCACGCTGATCCAGCAGGACTTCGAGCGGGCCTTCGAGCAGGTCGACGTCCTGGTGTCCCCGACGACGCCGACCACCGCGTTCAAGCTGGGCGAGAAGGTCGACGACCCGCTGAGCATGTACATGTTCGACCTGTGCACCCTGCCGCTGAACCTGGCCGGCATGGGCGGCATGTCGGTGCCCTCCGGGCTCGCCGCCGACACGGGCCTGCCCGTCGGCCTGCAGATCATGGCCCCGCGCCACGGCGACGACCGCCTGTACAAGGTCGGCGCCGCCTACGAGAAGGTTCGCGGCCAGGTGGTCTAACTCCGCGACAGCGCCCGCGCCTGCTTGCGCTCCCGCACCCACCGGCGGACTTCGTCGGAGGACAGCGCGAGCAGGGCGATGAGGCTGACGGCGGTGGTGACCAGATGCACCGTGACGCTCTCGGTCTCCGCCGCCCGGCCGTCGCGAAGCTGGAGGAAGAGCCCCGCGGCCAGCAGCGCCATCAGCGCGATGCGCGGCCACGTGCGGCCGGCCAGCGTCAGGATGGTGAGCGTCACCAGCGCGACGAGCCAGATGGACAGTGACGCGAAGAAATCGACGACGTCGATCGGCTCCGTCGCGTCGGGGCTCGCGAAAATCTCCGAGGGCGATTTCACGGCGGCCCAGGCGAGCACGGCGATCTGCGCGGCGAAGGACACCATGAGCATGGACAGGGCCAGCATGAGCTTCGGCGGCCGGTGCACGTGCGGTTGAGCGGGGCCAGCGTCGACCATGGCATCCGGGTCGGGTGAGGCGACGGGGCCATCCGGCACGGCGTACCCGGCCGCGGCCACGGCGACCGCGGGAGGCTGCTCGGCCCCGGGTCGCACGGGCACCCCGCGCAGATCGATGACCGGCAAGTCGCCGTCCGTGCGCACCCTGTCGCCGCCGCCGTTGCGGTGGTGGTAGCCGGTGGAGAACTCGCGGATCAGGTCGACGGACACGTGTTGCCCGACCTCGGGGGCGGACTGCAGCGAATCGACGATGTAGTCGCGCTCGACGTCGATGCTCTCGTCGATGCGGTGGGTGATCTGGAGGGTGAACAGGCTCAGGCCGACGGACGTGTCGAACGTGCCCGCGCCGAGCCACCCGACGCGGCGGCCGCCGGGCAGCGGCCAGCCGTCGGGGCACCGCCAGAACCGGACGTGGTGGCGCTGCGAGGGCGAGCCCTCGACCTCCTGCTGGTACGCCAGGTCCTGCATCCGCCCGAAGAGGAACAGCGGCGACACCGGGGCCTCGGGGTAGGAGCGCCCCAGGACCGAGGACACGACGATGCTCCAGGACGTCCGCAGGTTCACCGGGTCGGCGAGGGTCCATCCGGCGGCGGTCATGGCCTCGTGGATCTCCGCGGCGGTGCCGTCGACGGCCAGATTCACCGGGTCGCCGAGCATGCCCTCGGAGGTGCGGGTGCGGCCGAAGAAGTAGTCGGGGACGTACAGCGCCGTGAGGATCCTGTGTAGCCGCGGCAGCGTCAGATACGCCGTGACCGCCCAGAAGGGCACGAGCAGCACGAGCGACCACCCCAGCTGGAATGAATTGTCCAGCAGCAGCAGCGCGAACCACACCGCCAGCGCGCCGGCGGCGACGAAGAAGCCTACGTCCACCCACTGCGCGCGCGATTCCGGTCGGATCTGGGCGTCGAGGACGCGGCGGGACTCCCGAATCTCGCTCATGGGCACAGCGTATCGCCGGAGCGGCGATGACGGTACAGCCATGTTCAAATTTACGGTCCCCAGTTCAAATGGATTGCCAATGCTGGAATAGTGTGCCATGATGTCCATATGGGAACGAAAGAACGCACCGCGCCGCAGGCGCTGGGAATGGAAGTGGCCGCACTGCTCAGGGAGGCCGTCGCACGGCGCGAGATGACGCAGGCCGAGGTCGGGCAGAAGGCGGGGATCTCCACCTCGCAGGTGAGCAAGTACCTCCGGGCCATCCGGCCCATCACCATCGACGAACTGGACAACATCTGCCGCGCCATCGGGGTCAGCTTCGAGCGGCTCATCGTGGAAGCGGGGTACCGGACGCGCGACAGGCATTCGGCGGTGGCGGGCGATGGGATCGACGATCGTCCAGCCGATGAAGTCCGCCGCGTCCTCGAGTCGCCGTCCCGCGGCGAGGGCGGATGGTGGGATCGCGGGTAGCGCACGGCGTGGCGTAACATCGGCCCGACGCAATCGGATGAAGGGCGGTCACGTGCAGCACCATCTGCCGCCGAAACAGGCGTATCTCGCGTTGTTCGCGCTCTGCGTCGGGTTTTTCATGAACCTCTTGGATCAGTCCATCGTCGCGGTGGCCACGCCGCGGATCATGGACCGGCTCGGCGCCGAGTACGCCGCCGCGATCTGGGTGACGTCCGCATACCTGCTGGCCTACGCCGTGCCGTTGCTGGTCACCGGGCGGCTGGGCGACCAATTCGGGCATAAGCGCGTCTACCAGGCGGGCATGGTCATATTCACCCTGTCGTCGCTGTGGTGCGGCCTGGCCGGTTCCATCGAATCGCTCGTCGCGGCCCGCTTCGCGCAGGGCCTCGGCGCGGCTCTGATCGGCCCGCAGACGTTGGCCATCATCACCCGCATCTTCCCGCCCGAGCGCCGCGGCGCCGCGATGGGCTGGTGGGGCACCGTCGCCGGCTTGGCGACGCTGACGGGCCGCTGCTCGGCGGATTCCTGACCACCTCCGTCGGCTGGGAGTGGATCTTCTTCGTCAACATCCCCTTCGGCGTCCTGTCGATGGTGCTGGTGGCCAAGTGGGTGCCGGACCTTCCGTCGACGGCCCGCAGCTTCGATGTCGCCGGCATCGCCGTCTCCATGCTCGCCATGGTCGGGCTGGTCTTCGGCCTCCAGCAGGGGCAGGCCGTGGGGTGGGCGCCGTGGATCTGGGCGATGCTCGGCGGCTCGGCCGTCCTCTTCTTCGTCTTCGTCCGGCTTCAGGCCAGTGCCCCGGCCCGCGGCGTGGAGGCGCTGGTGCCGCTCCGGCTTTTCGACGACCCGAACTTCGCCCGAGGGGCCCTGTCGATCGCCACGATGGCTTTCGCGACCGCCGCGAACGCGCTGCCGATCATGCTCTACGTGCAGACGTACGACGGACTCTCCGCCTTCCGGGCCGGCCTGCTCGTCGCCCCGATGGCGCTGCTGTCGGGCGTCCTGGCGCCGTGGGTCGGGTCCATGGTCGAGCGCACGAAGGCCAACCGGCTGTCGATGATCGGCTTCGGGTCGATGATCGTCGGCCACGTCGTCCTCTTCGGCGTCCTGCGCGATTCCGTGCCCACGATCGCCATCGCCTTCGCCGTGCTCATCCTCGGCGTGGGCAACGCCTTCGTGTGGGCCCCCAACTCGACGATCACCCTGCGCGGCCTGGACACCCGGATCGCCGGCGCCGGCTCCGGCGTCTACAACACCACCCGGCAGGTCGGCGCGGTCTTCGGCGCCGCCGCCACCGCCGCCTTCATCGAAGTCGGGGAGGCGGCGGGCGCGGGCCCCGCGGTATTCGGGCGGGCGCTCCTGCTCCATGCCGCGGTTCTGTGCATCGGTTTCGTGGCCGTCGCCGGTTTCAGCTGGACGAACAGGGGGTAGGGGGACGTCGGCAAGCGAAAATCCGGCCCGAAACGGGCATGCCGGCGGCCCCCGATGTCCGAGGCGCATTGCGGCCGATACGTGGCTAAAGTGGGTGCCATGCGAATCGCGACCCTGACCTCCGGTGGCGACTGCCCCGGTCTCAACGCCGTCATCCGCGCCATCGTGCGCACCGCCAGCTCCGAATACGGCTCCACCGTCGTCGGCTTCGAAGATGGCTGGATCGGTCTCATGGAGGACCGCAGGGTCCAGTTGTACGACGACGAGAACATCGACAAGATGCTGCTGCGCGGTGGCACCATGCTGGGCACCGGCCGCGTCCACCCGGACATCCTGATGTCGAACCTGGACCGCATCAAGGAGAACCTCTCCGACGCGGGCATCGACGCACTGATCCCCATCGGCGGCGAAGGCACCCTCAAGGCCGGCAAGTGGCTGGCGGACAACGGCGTGCCCGTGGTCGGCGTGCCCAAGACCATCGACAACGACGTCAACGGCACCGACTACACCTTCGGCTTCGACACCGCCGTCGCTGTGGCCACCGAGGCCGTCGACCGCCTGCACACCACCGCGGAGTCCCACGAGCGCGTCATGATCGTCGAGGTCATGGGCCGCCACGTCGGCTGGATAGCCCTCCACGCTGGCATGGCCGGCGGCGCGCACTACATCGTGATCCCGGAAGAGCCCTTCGACATCAACGCCATCTGCAAGTCCATGGAGCGCCGGTTCCAGATGGGCGAGAAGTACGGCATCATCGTCGTCGCTGAGGGCGCCATGCCCAAGGAAGGCACCATGCAGTTCGAGGAGGGCGGCCTCGACCAGTTCGGCCACCAGACCTTCAACGGCATCGGCCAGGTCATCGGCAGCGAGATCAAGGAGCGCACGGGCTACGACGTGCGCACCACGGTCCTCGGCCACATCCAGCGCGGCGGCACCCCGACCGCCTACGACCGCGTGCTGGCCACCCGCTACGGCGTCCACGCCACGCGCGCCGTCCACGACGGCGACTACGGCAAGATCGTCGCCCTGCGCGGCGAGCACATCGAGCGCATCGACATCGACGACGCCGTCGCCGAGCTGAAGGTCGTGCCCGAGCGCCGCTACGCCACCGCGAAGGCCCTGTCTAGCGCTGTTCGGCTAAAGGGCGCTGTTCGGCTAAAGGCGCTGTTCGGCTGAATCGGTTTCCGCGACGAAGGAGTCGCTGCGGTAGGGCAGCGCCACCTCGTCGCCCGGGGCGAACCCCAGGTGGTCATGGAGATACCACCGGAGGTTCGCCTCGACTTTTTCGCGGGTCGCGGGCTTCGACCGCAGCCAATACGAGCGGGTGCGCGCGAGCAGGACGATCTGCCCGGGCGTCAGCCGCTGCTCCCATTCGAGGCGCAGCTCGCCCGTGATCCGCAGGGGAGGGGCGACGTCGGGCACGAACCCGGGTTTCTGCACGTCGCCGGCGTGCATGATACGCGTCAGGCGGTGCACCCACGGCACGCGGACGTCGAGGGTGTTCCACGTCAGCACCACGCGGCCCCCCGGGCGCGGCAGGCGGGCGAACTCCGCCGACGCGGCCAGCACGTCGACCCAGTGCCACGTCTGCGCGCAGGTGATCGTGTCGAAGGACCTGTCCGCCAACCCCGTGGCCTCGGCCGTCCCGCGCACCCGGGCGACGCCGGGGCAGGCTCGTCCCAGGGCGGCGAGCATTTCCGCGCCGGGTTCCACTGCGGTGACGCGATGGCCGGCGGCCACCAGCGCGGCGGTCAGCTTCCCCGTGCCGGCGCCCACGTCGAGGACGTCGCGGCCGCGCGCCAGCGCCACGACCTCGGGCGGATACCCGGGTCGCACGTCGTCGTAGCGTGCCGCGTCGCCGTCGGAAAGCAAATGCCCGAACGCCCCCGCGCCGGCCGCGCGATGCAGGCGGTCGCGGAACGAGGGCATGGCCGCGCGCGACGTCGGTGGGATCGGGGGATGTTCGTCGGGGCCGGGCATGGGCGCGGGCTGCGCGGACTACTCGGCTTCGAGCAGTTCGTGCTCCACGGCGAAGGTCCGGGCGGCGTCGGGGTCCTTGAAGGGGCCGAAGCGAAGCACGGACTGCTCCGTGACGTCGTAGATCAGGCCGGTGCCGGAGAACCAGCTCAACTCGTGCCTGCCATCCGCGGAAGAGCCGAGGTCGACCATGTCGACGCCCTCCGCCGGGTTCTTCACCGACTCGGCGAACTTCTGGTCGGAGACCATCGTCGTGGACACGCCGTTGGGCGAGCCGTCGTCGAGCAGGCAGTTGATGGCGAGCAGATCCTCCTCGGGTGTGCCCGGGCCGCGCGGCTTGTCCATCATCGGGAAGCACATGTCGGGTTTCCACCCCGCCGCCAGCTTCTCCGGCAGGGAATCCCGCAGGTCCTGCGGCCGAAGCTCCGCCCCGTAGCCTTCATTGGACTTGCCGACGAACATCGAGGCGATCACCGCGACGGACACGATCACGGCTATGGCGATCCCGATCCCGACCAGCAGGCCCCTGCGCGGGGACGAGGTCGGCTTGTCGTCGGTGTGGGCGTGGGTCATCTGGGCTCCCGTTGATGGTCGGCGGCAATGGTCGGGCAACGAGATAAGAGTAGTCCACCGCCCGGCCCGGGGTGCCAGGGTCCACCCGGCCACTAGTACGATGTCCCCCATGACCGCCGCTTACGCTGATGATCTGATGGACTACGACGAGGTCCTCGAGCGCTTCGACCCCGTGATGGGCATGGAGGTGCACGTCGAGCTCGCGACGAACACCAAGATGTTCTCCTCTTCCTCCGCCAACTTCGGCGCCGCGCCGAACAGCAACGTCGACCCGTGCAGCCTGGGCCTGCCGGGCGCGTTGCCCGTGGTGAACAAGACCGGCATCGAGTGGGCCATCAAGATCGGCCTGGCGCTCAACTGCGAGATCGCGGAGTCCTCCCGTTTCGCGCGGAAGAACTACTTCTATCCGGACCAGCCGAAGAACTACCAGATCTCCCAGTACGACGAGCCGATCGCGTACGACGGCCACCTCGACGTCGTCCTCGACGACGGCACCGAGTGGCGCATCGAGATCGAGCGCGCCCACATGGAGGAGGACACCGGCAAGCTCACCCACCTGGGCGGCGCGTCGGGCCGCATCCACGGCGCGACCCGCTCGCTGGTGGACTGCAACCGCGCGGGCGTGCCGCTGATCGAGATCGTCACCAAGCCGATCATCGGCGCCGGCGAGCGCGCCCCCGAGGTCGCCCGCGCCTACGTGTCCGCGCTGCGCGACCTGGTCAAGGCCCTGGGCGTGTCCGACGCCCGGATGGACCAGGGTTCCATGCGCGTCGACTCCAACCTGTCGCTGCGCCCGATCGGCCAGGAGGAGTTCGGCACCCGCACCGAGACGAAGAACATCAACTCGCTGAAGTCCGTCGAGCAGGCGTTGCGCTACGAGATGCAGCGCCAGGCGCAGGTCCTCGTCGACGGCGGTTCCATCCGCCAGGAGACCCGCCACTACCAGGAGGCCGACGGTTCGACGTCGGCCGGCCGCATCAAGGAGACCGCGGAGGACTACCGCTACTTCAACGACCCGGACCTGCCGCCGGTCATCGCGCCGCGCGAGTGGGTCGAGGAGATCCGCGCGACGCTGCCGGAGCTGCCGTGGGTCCGCCGCGCCCGCATCCAGGAGGAGTGGGGCCTGAAGGACGAGGAGATGCGCGACCTGGTCAACGCTGGCGCGCTGGATCTGATCGTGGACACCGTCGAGGCGGGCGCGACGCCGGACGAGGCCCGCGCCTGGTGGGTCGCCTACCTGTCGCAGCAGGCCAATGCCCGGGGCGTGGAGCTGGCGGAGCTGGGGATCACCCCGGTGCAGGTCGCCCGCGTCGTGGCGCTGATCAAGGAGGGCAAGCTGACCAACAAGCTGGCCCGCCAGGCCGTCGACGGCGTGCTGGCAGGCGAGGGCGACGTCGATGAGGTGGTGAAGGCCCGCGGCTTGGAGGTCGTCCGCGACGACGGCGCCATCGAGGCCGCCGTCGACGAGGCCCTGGCCGCGAATCCGGACATCGTGGGGAAGTACAGGGAGGGCAACAAGAAGGTCGTCGGCGCGATCGTCGGGCAGGTCATGAAGGCCACCCGCGGCAAGGCCGACCCGGCGCAGGTGAATCAGCTGATCGCCGAGAAGCTCGCCTAGTTCGCTTTGCGACGCCTCCGCGGCCCGGGATCCCTCGCGGATCCCGGGCCATTATTTTGGCATGAAAATAGCGAAAGTGATAGCGGATTAACGTTTTTTCGGCGTCGCGAGGGGTGCGATTCGCGTTACATTTTGCGGAAGGTTGAAAGTCGCGGAGCCGGTGAAATCCGCGTTTTAGGTCCCGGGGGTGGCCAGGGCCGTCGTGGCCTATCGGCGCAGCGTGGGGCGGTTCGGGGGGGGGTGGGGGATGGTCCGAAAAACTGGCAGGGGTGGCAATTTTTCACGCATGACCAGTGTCGATCCCAATTGTTGGGGGTGAAGAAAAAACATTTGGTCGGGAATCGAATATCCTCGGTTAGCCTGAAGTGGAAGTTGCTCAACGACGTGGCCCATGACGCAGTCGTGGCGTGAATGGCCACTTACACGTGAGGAGATCACGATGAAAGTCAGGAAGACGACGGCGTGGGCCGGTGCGGCGATTCTCGCTTCGGGCGCGATGGCGATGGGCGCTCCGGCGGCCCTCGCGGATGCGGCCTACGGCGGTTCGCTGATCCAGGCCCAGTCCAGCAGCGCGGCCCCCGATCCGTCCACCCCCGCGGAAACCTCCCACCGCGAACCCCAGCCGGAAACCTCCCAGCCCACGGAAACCTCGCAGCCGACCGAGACGTCCCAGCCAACGGAGACATCGAAGCCCACCGAGACGTCCAAGCCCTCGGAATCCCCGAAGGAAAAGCCCAAGGTTCCGGTGGAGAAGGCCCGCCCCGTCGAGCCGAAGGAGAAGCCGAAGAAAGGTGACCGCGGCGTTCCCGCCCGAACGGGCGACAACGACGCCGCGTGGGCCGCTGCGGGAGGCGTGCTCCTGATCTCGGTGGCGGGTGGCGTGTACGCGCTGCGCCGTCGCAAAGCCTGACGCCGCGGAGGTGCGGAGATGACCGGCAGGGTGCGGACCCGCGTGATGGATGTCGCGGTCCTGCTGCTGGTGGTCGTCGCCGCGTTCGCGGCCGGCGTCCACGTCCTCGGGTTCGGCCCGTTCGCTGAATCGCGGTCGCCCGCCGACCGCGTCGAGGCGAACGTCGAGGTGGCGCAGCCCCATGAGGCGGTTGCGCCGTCCGAACCCGTGGAGCTGGCCATCCCCGCCCTCGGCTTGCGCGCCGGCATCGATCCCGATGCGTGCCCGCTCGAGGACGGCGCGCTCGACCCCGCCCGCCTGGACACCGCCTGCTACTACGTCGCCGACGACCGCCCGTACTCGTTGCCGGGCACGGATGCCCCGGACGTGTCGGTGATTGCCGGTCATGCTGCCGCCGGGCGGGCCGCGGTGTTCGACGACCTGTACGACAGCTGCGCCGGCGCCTTCACCGTGGGGAAGGGCGACGAGTTGCTCGTCCGCACCCGCGCCGGCGGGGATCGGTGGCTGGTGTACCGGGCGACGGATTTCCATGACGTCGCAAAGCCGTCGCTCGGCGGCAGCGCCGAGATCTGGGGCGATGGCCCCATGCCGGGGCGGATGCTGACGATCAGCTGCATCCAACCCTGCAACCCGTTCGCACCGGCGACGAACAACGTCATCGTCGGCTGGGCTTTCGCGGGCCTGGCCGACTCCCCGGCGCCTTGACGGCGCCCCGAGTATTTCGGAGGAGAGGTTCATCATGCCCACCTCGCCAGCCCATGCACCGAAGTTGCGGCCGGCCATCATCGCGGCGTTAATCGCGGTGCCGACGTTGCTCGCCGGCTGCTCGACGGACGCGCCCGCGCCCCCGGCACCGGGTTCCGAGAAGCCGCAGGCGACGCCCGAGCAAGTGTCGATCGAGGAGTCGATGCCGGTGGAGATGACTCTGCCCGCACTCGGGCTTCACGAGCCGGTCGTCGAGGACCTGTGCCCGATGACCGACCGCGGTCTCGCCCCGGTACATCTGATGGACGTCTGCTTCTACACGGCGGATGACAAGCCGTACGTCCTGCCGTCGACCGACCAGAAGGACGTCGCCGTCATGGCGGGCCACGCCAACACGCGGATCCCCGGCGTGTTCGACGACGTCTTCGATGCCGGGAAGCAGGAGTTCAACGTCAAGATCGGGGACGAGCTGCGCGTGCGGACGAAGGCGTCGGGAAGCAAGTGGCTGGTCTACAAGGCGACGGATTTCCACACCCCGACCAAGGAGGACCTGGCCATCGACGACGAGGTGTGGGGCAGCGAGCCGACCCCCGGGCGGTTGCTGCTGCTGACGTGCCTGCGTGCGGCCGAGCCCGATGCGCCGGCGCTGCACAACGCGGTGGTGGGGTACCAGTTCGACCGCGTGGAGGATGACGGCGGCATGGGGGCTTAGCCTCCGCGCATCGTCTCCGGCCCGTTCGCGACTCAGTCGTCGGCGGGCCGGTTTTCCTTCTTCCACGTGCGGAATCCCTCTTCGGTGCGGCCGACGCGCCAGTAGCCCGAGATCGACCCGCCCCGGACGGGGATGCCGGCGTCCTTGAGCATCGGGCGGATGCGCTTCATCACCGCGTGGGCTTCGCCGTGGACGAAGACCTGGATGCCGGCGGGATCGTGGGTGGGGCGGGATGCGAGCTTTCCGACGATCGCCGTGGTCATTTGGACTAGCGCGTCCCGGGAGCGGCGTCGGTCCCGTGCGCCGGGGTGACGTGCGTGATCGATGTGCCGGGGTGGTTGGGGATGAGGTCGACGTCGGCGTAGTCGGGGGCTTCGACGACGACGTCGGCGGTGGCGTCTGCGGGAAGTGCCCGGACGGCCGCGGCGATGGCGGGGATTGCGGTGGCGTCGCCGCAGATGAGGTGGTGGGCGGCGGCGGGGTCGGGGGAGTAGGCGCCTCCGGGGCCGCGGGCGTCGATGATGTCGCCGGGGCGGGCGTCGACTGCCCAGGCGGAGGCGACGCCGGGGGTGTCGCCGTCGCCGTGCATCGCGAAGTCGATGGCGAGCGTGCCGGCTTCCGCGTCGATGGAGTGCACGGTGTAGGTGCGCATGGTCGGGGCGGCGTCGGGTGCCGGGGTTGCCGCATCGGCGGTGTCGAAGAGGAGTTTCACGTACGCGTCCGTGTGCGGGTTCTCGGCGAAGGGGGCAATGTCTGAAACGTCGAAGGTCACCCGCTGCATGGTCGGCGAGATCCGGTCGGAAGCTGTCACGGTGAACGTGGAAATGATGCGAGCCATGAACGAACTATAGCCTAACCTTTCTTGAGCGGGCCTGATTGTGTGGTGCGGTTCTGTGTGGTTCGGGGTGGGGCGTCGTCGCGGTGCGGTCGGCTTTGGGGCGCGGCTGGTTCTCGAGAGGCGGTGAGGTCGCCCAATCGAAACGCCGCGCCAGCACCGCTCCCATCAGAAGGGCACCGTGGGGTCCGGTCCCAACGGCCGCGGCCGCTCAGGCACAGGACCCGGCTCCGTGTCGTCCTCCATGCACGGCCACCCGTCGTCGGTCGCATCGACCACCGCCCGCGCATCCCCGGCGCATCACCGTCGTCGTCGCATCGCCACCGCCCGCGCATCCCCGCGATCACCGGGTCCGGTGATTCAACGGCCCGGCAACGAACTCCGACATGTCACGCTCATATTTCGCGGTTTGACGGGCGTGTTCCCGCAAGGCCGCATCAAGTTCGGCTTGGTCCATCACCTCCCGCGCCTGGGCTTCGGCCCGCATGCGCTTGTCGTTGTCGGCACGGATGGTCTTCGCCAACCTGGTGGCCCGCTGATCAAAGGTCTGGCGGTTGATGTGGGCGATCGGGCCATGCGGCACCGTCGTCGCCTGGGTTTCGCCGGTGTGGTCGCTCCACGTCACCGACGCGTCGTCATGCATCACCGCATGCCAGTGCCTGCTGGTCTTCAGGTTGTGGTGGTGCTGGCACAGGCACTGCAGGTTCCACGTCGCCGTCACACCCAAACCATTGGCCGCATTGCCGGCGACGAACCCACCGGCACGCTCATGAGCATGGGCATGGCCACAGTGGTCGTGGTCGTGGCCGCAGCCGCCATGGTCGCCGTGACCGTGGCTGCAGTGGTCATGCCCCTGGCCTGCGGTGTTGAACAGCGGGTTATCCACCATCGCGGCGTGGTTCAGGTTGGGGTCGTAGTTGACCACATGATCGATCTGGCACCTATCCGCCGGCACCGAACACCCCGGAAACCTGCACCCACCATCACAGCCCCGCACCCTGGCCTTCTGCGCCTCGGTGGGCACATACCCACCCGTGACCGAATCACCCGACAACCGCACCGCGGTGGCCCGCTCCAACCACTGCTTCGTGACGTACCGCGGCAACCACCCGGCACCGTCCAACCACAACCGAAGCTCCCCCTCATCGGCGACCGCACCATCGGCATACACATTGAGGGTGACGTTCGCGCCACCATGGTCTCCTCAGCACAGGTGCATCAGCGCATCAGCCAGGGTGCAGGCCTCCCCGGCGTTGAGTTTGGTGTCGCGGATGGCGCGGACGGTGGCATCGAACTCGGCCAACCGATCCTTGCGCAACACCACCTCCAGGCACCCATGATCACCGGGGCCGTCCCGGTCGGCGACGTACCCCTCCGAGGCGGGCTGGGCTTCTTCGTCGTCGGGTGGGGTGGAGATCGGTTCGACCTCCTCGACGATGCGGGCCAGGTGCCGGGCGAAAACCCTGATGCCGGGAAGCACCTGGAAATCCCGCCGGGGCGTGAGGTACTCCAGGAACTTCGTTTCTACTTCCGGGAGGTGATCGTCGGTGACGGCGATGATGGCGGCGGCGATTTTCACCAGGTGCTGGAACGGCACCACACCGCCAGCGCAGAACTGGCGGATTCTCGGCATGCGGTGGAGCATCACACCGACGTCGCAGTACTGCATCGCCCGTGCCTTGCCCGCCCCGATGCGGGTGGCGATGGTTGCGGCGTGGGAATCGACGTCCGTGCCACCGTCGGGTGTGCAGGCAATCGCCATGTCGACCTCGGCGATATTGCGCTCGCGGGCCAAGCAGGCCAGAGCATCATCGTCGCGTTCGGTGACCCACCGTTTCCGCCGTGGGGCCGCTGGATCGGCAGACTGGGGCGACGAAGCCTCTGGTGGGGAGGGCTGGCGCGATGCCTCCTGCTGGTCGCCGGCCCCACCATCCCGTTCGGCCTGATCGGGCTGGCCTACGGGGTCGGGTGTGTCCCGCCCAACGTTGTCGGGCGGGTAGGCGTGTTGGTTGCGGTGGTGGTCCGGACAGTTGTGCTCATCGTCGCTTGCATCGGATGGAACATGGTCGAAAGCCATGTCGATTCCCCCACGGCGGCGAAAAGAAACTGGAACTGCAACGTCAACGGGAAACCCTCAAGATCCCCCTTGCGGAAGCTGGCCCATTATCCCCATCCCGCTTCACCATAGATGATACACGTGTTCGACCAGTGTCGCTCGAAACTTGCGTCACGTTTTCGCTTCTTTTCGCACCACGGCACACTTTCACACCACGCGGGGCGGTGCACGCGAGGATCGCACGAATCAGCGACTAGCGGCCGGCTGGCGGGTGCTGCGGTCCATGTGGGTGCGTGTCGTCCGCGCGGGGGGGCGCGGGCGCGGGTCACGCGGGGTTGAGGCTTTGGCGGGGATGGTTCCACGGCACGGCCACTCCGCGCCCCCGGCCCCTCAATCCCCGCGCCGGCCCGTCGCAAAGCAAACGGACCGTGCCCCGCTAGTCGGGCGAGGCGCCCGCCGCGCCGTCGGAGGGCATGCGGAAGATGCGCTCGTCGGACTCGCCGCCGTCGCGCCCGTCGGCCTTGTTGACGGTTGCGCCCCACACCTCGGCGCCTCCCTCGGCGAGCACCGGCGCGAGCCAGCCGACGTGGCCGAACTCGCCCTCGAGCAACTTCTTCGGCGAACCCATCACCTTCCACGCCCTAAAGCGCCCGGCTTCAGGCGGGGCGATCGGCACGGACACGACGCGCTGCGCCCCGGCACGGCCACGAACACGTCCGTGCCGGCGACCGCGCAGCCGCCGATCGAATCATCGAGATCCACTCCGCCCAGCGGCTCGATCCGGCCATACGACCACTGGGCGAGCATCGGGGTGCCGTCGAGACGGACCGTCATCAGGGGAGGGGCGCCGTGGGGGCCGTGGCACATCGAAATCATCTCGATGCCCGGGTCACCGGCCAGCAGCGTGTTCACCTGGGCGGAATCGTCGAGGAACAGGCCGATGTTCCCGACGTTCCGGTGCTCCGGAAGATCGCGCAGGTCGGCGCGGCCGCCCGGCAGCAGCGTCAGCCTGGCGACGGAACCATCGGCGCGCAGCAGGAACATCTGCCCGTCCTCCGCGACAGTCGGCCCCGCCGTGATCTGCGCGACGCGCGACCCGGCGTCGGCGATTTCCCGTGGCTCGGCGCCGGCGACGATGAGGTTCAGGCGCCCATCCGCAGTCGCCGCGATCGCCCTGCCCTTCCCCGGCGACGCGATGGCCGTGATCTCCGGCATGCAGGCGGCGAGGACGACGTCGTCGATGGCGCAGGGATCGGGATCGGACGTGCCGCGGGGTTCGCGCTTCGCGCCGGGGGCGGGCATCGCGTCCCCGATCTTGGCGTCCGGCATGCGGATCCCCGAGGGCTCGCCGCTGCGTTCCGCGAAGTGCCCCTGCAGTGCGGGGGAGTTTTCCATGCACGCGGACAGCGACAGCGAGACCGCGGCCGCCAGCGCGGCGGCCGCGACGCCGATCCCCATCCGATTCCGTCCCATGCACGCAACAATAGGAAAAACGCCGCCCGCCCGGCACGGCACCCGGCCCAACGGGTGTCCAGCGCTTACCCTGGGCATCGTGAGCGACAACACCAAGAACCCGAATCCCCGCAAGCTGGGCGACTACGAGGAGGGGCTTGACGACGACTTCGACGTCCCGACCTACCGTCGAATCGCCGACGACGACCCCAAAGTCGATGTCGCCCCCGAAACCCGCCCCAAGGCCGCCGACGACGCCAAGACGGAATCCATCGCGGTGCCCGTCTCCAAGCGGGACCCCGAGCCCGACGCCCGGACCGAGATCTTCGACGGCACCGGGGCCGGCCCGCTGGCCGGATCCGCCGACGGAGGGAGTGCGGCCGCCGCCGCGGCGACCTCCGGCACGCTTGACGACGATCCCGCCGAAACCCAGGTCATCCCGCGCCGCGACGTCTACGCCGCAGCCGGGCGCACCGCCCCGCAGAAGATCGAGCCGCTGGACCGGGCCGACGATTACCGCGAGGCCGACGCCGACTTCGCGGCCGACCATGATCAGCCCACCCAGGTCGCTCCGGCGCCCACGGGCTACGGCGACGCGGCACCGGAGCAGCCCCGCGATGACGCGCTGCTCGACGACGCGACCACCCCGACAGCGGCCGCGGCGGCGGTCCCGGTGGCGGCGGGTGACCCCGATTTCCGCGACGACCAGGAGCGGGACCCCGACCTCGATCCGCGCCGCGGCACCCTCGACCTGGGCCTGCTGCTCCTGCGTCTCGGCGTCGGCGGCATGCTGCTGATGCTGGGCCTGGCCACGTTCTTCCAGTCCGGAGGGGCGCCGGGCATCGGCACGCTGGAGGCGCAGTTCGCGGACAACGGCTACAACTACGCCAACGTCATCGCGATCGCCATCCCGACGATCCAGGTCATCGCGGGCGGTCTGCTGGTCCTCGGCTTGGCGACGCCGCTGGGCGCCGCGCTCGCCCTGGCGATCTCGGCGTTTCTCACCATGTTCGAGGTCGCCATCGGCGACTCCGGATGGAACGTGCTGGCCGAAGGTGCGGAGCCCGTCCGCCTGCACCTGGCGCTGACCGCCACCGCTCTGGCGCTGCAGTTCACCGGCCCCGGCCGCTACGGCATCGACTTCAGCCGCGGTTGGGCGCGCCGCCCGCTGGCGAGCTCCTGGATCTTCTGCGCCCTGGCAATCGCCGCGGCCGTCGGCCTGTGGTACCTCACCGCCGGCCAGCTGCCCTTCGTGAACACCACGACGGGCGCGTCGATCTAGGTCGCCGCTGAGCCGCTGAGCCGAAAAACAAGAAAGCCACCTCCCGGCGGAGGTGGCTTTCTTCGTGCGGGGGAGGCTAGTCGACGATGCGGACCGCGCCCTTGTCGGCGCTGGAGGCCATCTTCGCGTAGGCGCGCAGGGCCTTGGACACCTTGCGCGGGCGCTCCTTGTGCGGGGTGAAGGGCTTGTCGCGCTGCAGCTCCTCCTCGCGACGGCGGGCCAGCTCGGCGTCGTCGACCTTGATCTCCAGGCGGCGCTCGGCGACGTCGATGTACACCGGGTCGCCGTCCCGGACCAGGGCGATGTCGCCGCCGGCGGCGGCCTCGGGGGAGATGTGGCCGATGGACAGGCCCGACGAGCCGCCGGAGAAGCGGCCGTCGGTGACCAGGGCGCACTTCTTGCCCATGCCGGCGCCCTTGATGAAGGCGGTCGGGTGCAGCATCTCCTGCATGCCCGGGCCACCGGCGGGGCCCTCGTACAGGACGAACAGGACCTCGCCCGGCTGGAGGGTCCGGGTGAGGATCACCGACACGGCCTCCTCCTGGCTTTCGACGACGCGGGCGGTGCCCTCGAAGTGGAACTGGTCCTCCGAGATGCCGGCGGTCTTCAGGATCGCGCCGTCGCGGGCGATGTTTCCGCGCAGGACGCACAGGCCGCCCTCGGCGGTGTAGGCGTGCTCCATGGAACGGATGCAGCCGTTTTCGGCGTCGACGTCCAGTGACTCCCAGCGGTTGTCGGTGGAGAAGGGCTCGGTGGTGCGCACGCCGCCCGGCGCCGCGTGGAACAGCTCGATGGCGGCGTCGGTGGCCTTGCCGCCGCGGATGTCCCAGTCGTCGAGCTGCTCCGCCAGCGACGGGGCGTGGACGGAGTTGGCGTCCATGTTCAGCAGGCCGCCGCGGGCGCAGCTCGCCCATGATGGCGGGGATGCCGCCCGCGCGGTGGACGTGCTCCATGTAGTAGTCCGAGTTCGGTGCGACCTTGGACAGGCAGGGGACGCGGCGCGAGATTTCGTCGATGTCGGCGAGGTCGAAGTCGATCTCGCCCTCCTGGGCGGCGGCGAGGATGTGCAGCACGGTGTTCGTCGAGCCGCCCATGGCCACGTCGAGGGTCATGGCGTTGACGAACGCGTCGCGGTTGGCGACGTTGCGCGGCAGCACCGACTCGTCGCCGTCGCGGTAGCAGCGGTTGGCCAGGTCGACGATGAGCTCGCCGGCGCGGGTGAACAGGTCGCGGCGGGCGACCTGAGTGGCCAGCGTGGAGCCGTTGCCCGGCAGGGACAGGCCCAGGGCCTCGGTGAGGCAGTTCATCGAGTTGGCGGTGAACATGCCGGAGCAGGAACCGCAGGTCGGGCAGGCGGAACGCTCGATGTCGAACAGCTGATCGTCGTCGACCTTGTCGTTCGCGGAGGCGGAGATCGCCGAGATGAGGTCCGATCCGGGCTTCACGACGCCGTCGACCACCACGGAGAAGCCGGACTCCATCGGGCCGCCCGACACGAACACGACGGGGATGTTGAGGCGCTGCGCCGCGTTGAGCATGCCCGGGTGATTTTGTCGCAGTTGGAGATGCACACCAGCGCGTCGGCGGTGTGCGCGTTGACCATGTACTCGACGGAGTCGGCGATGATCTCGCGGGACGGCAGCGAGTAGAGCATGCCGTCGTGGCCCATGGCGATGCCGTCGTCGACCGCGATGGTGTTGAACTCGCGGGGGACGCCGCCGGCGGCGGTGACCGCTTCCGCGACGATGTCGCCGACGTCCTTGAGGTGCACGTGGCCGGGCACGAACTGGGTGTAGGAGTTCGCGATGGCGATGATCGGCTTGCCGAAGTCGTTGTCCGTCATGCCGGTGGCGCGCCACAGCGAGCGGGCGCCCGCGGCGTTGCGGCCGGCGGTGGTGACCTTAGAACGAAGGGGGATCATGGCTGCCCCATTCCTCTCTGGTTGGCGGCGAGTTTATTCGATGATAAACCCCGGGGAGGGCTCAAGTATCACCGGGTGGACTTGAGTGTCCACTATGTGGACAGGCGTGGGGTCGATGCGGAGAACCCCGCACGGCGCGGGGCTCGTGCGGGGTTTCAGGCCTCGGCGTCTTCGGCCCTGGCCCGGGCTTCGGCCTCGTGCTTCGCGTACTCGGCGCGGGTCATCTTGACGGAGTTGCCGTCGCGGTCGAAGACCTCCACCTTTTCCTCGTCGGCCAGGCGACCCGGGGTCACGGGGTCGGGGATCCGGCCGCGGGTCGCCTCGCTGAGGGCGGCAGTGAATTGAAGGAGATCGCCGGCAGGGCGAAGCGGACGTCATCGTCCTCCGAGTCCTCCGACGAGCGGCCGACCGCGAAGGCGCGGCCCCGCTTGTCGAAGAGGATGCCGCGGAAGCGCTCCCACGGCAGCGAGCGGTGGCCGCCCACGAAATACACGGCGGTGATGCCGCGCGAGCTGACCGTCGTGCGGACCCGCATGATCCACAGCGCGTAGACCAGCGGGGCCAGCAGCAGCGGCGTCAGCCACAGCGAGAAGCCCATGGCCACGAAGGCCAGGAACACCAGGAACACCACGGCCATGAAGTGAGTCTTCTGGGGGCGGAAACGGGTGGTGGGCAGCTCGGCCGGCTGATCGTTGCTCATGGGGGCTCATTGTAGGGGGCCGGTCACCGGTTCGCGGCCGCGCCCCCGGTGCCGGCGTCCGCGGAGTCGGGGCGGGCGCCCTGGCCGGCGTTGCGCCGGTCCTGCCGGTCGTTCGTCCGTCGTGCCCGGCGAGTCGCCGGTTCCGGTGCCGGTGCCCGTGCCCGAGTCACCGGTGCCGGTCCCGGTGCCCGTGCCGGTCTCGCCCGTTCCGATCCCGGTTCCGGTGCCGGTGTCGCCTGTGCCTGTGCCGGTGTCGCGCTCGCCGTCCTGCGGGCGCGGGGTTTCGGTCGGGGTGGCCGGGGTGGTCGTGGTCGCGCCGCCGTCGCGGGTGGGGGTTTCCGTGCCGGTGGTCGTCTTCCCGGCGCCGTCGTCGCCGGAGCCGCCGCCCTCGAAGCGGCTGGGCGCCAGCCAGCCGGCGACGCCTTCCTCTCCCTCGCCGGGCTCGACGGTGGCGAGGTTGAGCATGCCCAGGACGATCAGCGCGACGATCATAACCACGGTCGACGGCCGCGCGCGGCCGCCCGCCGACAGCACCCGGCGGACCCGCTCGCGCTTGGACATCCGCCCCGAGCCGGCGTCATCGGCGCCCACGGCCGTGGAGGACCCCGCCTGTTCGCCGGCGGCCGGCTCCACCTTGGTCTCCTCGTCGCGCCGGCGCTCATCCATCGCGGCGCCGGCGGACGGAAGGTCGCTGCGGCGGCGGTCGTCGTCGTCAAGCGAACCCGAGGATTCCTGCGCGGCCTTGGCCGCGTTCGCCTGCTCGACCTCGAGCGAGCCCTCGCCGCGGCGCGACGCCGCATCCGCCGGGCCCGCGCCGCGATCCGCGCCGAGCACGGTGTCGGGGGTGTCGGAGAAGGTCTTGGGCGCATCCGGCCGCGTGACGGGGGACTGGCCGAGCTGGGCCGGCAGCGCGCCGAGCTGCGCGGTGATCGCCTCGGCGGACTGCAGGGGATTGGACTCGGCGCGCTCGCCGTAGTCGTCCCACCAGGTGTCGATGATCTCCGCGCGGACGGCGCGTTCGATGAGCCACTGGTCGCCCGGCTCGCAATCCGCGATCAGGCGCATGGTGACCGTCCACGGCAGGCCCATCGTCGTCGGCGCCACGAGCTCCGTGGAGGACTGGATGCGGACCTCCGACAGCACGTGCTCGCGCACGCCGTCGGCCGCGATGGCGCGCCGGGCGGCCTCGAGGGTGCGTTCCTCCAGGTCGCGGATGGAACCGCCAGCCGTCATGGGCACCGGGATCTCGATGACCGCGCGCGACCACCGCGAGGAGTAGTTCACGCACATGCGGGCCTGCGAATTCGGGACCACGACCTCCTCGCCGTTGAGCGTGCGGATCGTCGTCGCGCGCAGCGTCATGTTGACGACGTCGCCCTGCACCGTGCCCGAGGGGGAGTGGAACTCCACCCAGTCGCCGATGCCGTACTGCTTCTCGGCGATGATGAAGACGCCGCCGATCAGGTCGCCGATGACGCCCTGCGCACCGAAGCCGATCGCCGCCGAGACGACCGTGGCCGGGATGGCCGCGGCCGTCAGCGAGACCCCGAACTTGTTCAGCAGGGCGATGCCGATGACGAAGTAGGCGATCATCTCCACGATGTAGGCCACCGCGCCGATCAGCGCGCGGCGCCCCTTGGTGGACTCCGCTCCATCGGCCATGTTCCAGGTGGCCACGGCGATGATGAAGCGGCGGATCCGGGGGACGAGGGCGATCAGGATGAGCAGCGACGCGATTGCCAGACCGTTTGTCGCGATCCACGCCCACGAGCGCTGCAATAAATACAGAATGAAGTCCATGGGCGCCACGGTAGGTTCGGAGACTTAGAGGACGCTGAGGTGCGGGGGATAATACGGTGGAGTTCCGCCAGTTCCGGAGGGGTGGCGTCCAACTATGTGGGATTGACTGTCCACTATGTGGACGCTAGGCTCGGAGGAGACATGGGCCGACGGGGATTCCCGCCACGGGCGTTTCCCCGGCCCATCCAGCTCGGACCCGCCCGTACCCGACTACAGGAGCGCACGGAATGAACGCCGCCCCACAGCACAGCCCCTCGCCCGCCACCGTGGCCGCACAGTCGCGCCGCACGACGACCGAGCGGATCACCGGCGCCAAGGCCATCGTCCGGTCCCTCGAGGAGCTCGGCGCGGACGTCGTATTCGGCATCCCGGGCGGCGCGATCCTGCCGCTGTACGACCCGCTGTTCGACTCCGAGAAGATCCGCCACGTCCTGGTCCGCCACGAGCAGGGCGCCGGCCACGCCGCCACGGCTACGCGCAGGTCTCCGGCAAGGTCGGCGTGTGCATCGCCACCTCCGGCCCCGGCGCGACCAACCTGGTCACCCCGCTGGCCGACGCCCAGATGGACTCCGTGCCCGTCGTGGCCATCACCGGCCAGGTCGGCATGCCCCTGCTGGGCTCCGACGCCTTCCAGGAAGCGGACATCCGCGGCGTGACCATGCCCGTGACCAAGCACAACTTCATGGTCACCGACGCCAACGACATCCCGAAGGCCATCGCCGAGGCGTTCCACCTGGCCTCCACCGGCCGCCCGGGCGCCGTCCTGGTCGACGTGCCCAAGGACCTGCAGAACACCGAGATCGACTTCACGTGGCCGCCGGAGGTGGACCTGCCCGGCTACCGCCCGGTGACCACCCCGCACTCGCGCCAGATCGAAGAGGCCGTGCGCATGATCTCCGCGGCCGAGCGCCCGGTGCTCTACGTCGGCGGCGGCGTGATCAAGGCCGACGCCTCGGCCGAGCTGATCGCCTTCGCCGAGATGACCGGCGTGCCGGTGGTCACCACCCTCATGGCCCGCGGCGCGTTCCCGGACGCCCACGAGCTGCACATGGGCATGCCCGGCATGCACGGCAAGGTCTCCGCCGTGGCCGCGCTGCAGAAGTCGGACCTGCTGATCACCATCGGCGCCCGCTTCGACGACCGCGTCACCGGTCAGCTGTCCACCTTCGCCCCGCAGGCGAAGGTCATCCACGCCGACATCGACCCGGCGGAGATCGGCAAGATCCGCGAGGCCCACGTGCCCATCGTCGGCGACGCCCGCGAGGTGCTTTCCGCGCTGGCCGACGCCTACCGCGCCCTCGGCCTGAAGGCCCCGTCCATCGCGCCGTGGCGCCGCGAGCTCGACGACCTGCGCGACGGGTTCCCGCTCGGCTGGGAAGAGCAGTCCGACGGCTCGCTGTCCCCGCAGTTCGTGCTGAAGACCCTGTCGGACGTCGTCGGCCCGGAGGCCATCTACTGCGCCGGCGTCGGCCAGCACCAGATGTGGGCCGCGCAGTTCATCCAGTACGAGAACCCGCGCACCTGGCTCAACTCCGGTGGCCTGGGCACCATGGGCTACGCCGTCCCGGCGGCGATGGGCGCCAAGGCGGCCGCGCCGGAGAAGGAAGTCTGGGCCATCGACGGCGACGGCTGCTTCCAGATGACCAACCAGGAGCTGACCACCTCCGCCATCGAGGGCTTCCCCATCAAGGTCGCCCTGATCAACAACGGCAACCTGGGCATGGTGCGCCAGTGGCAGACGCTGTTCTATGAGCAGCGCTACTCCAACACGAAGCTGCGCCCGGAGGACAACTCCTACGTGCCGGACTTCGTGCGCCTGTCCGAGGGCCTCGGTTGCGTGGCCATCCGCGTGACCAAGGAAGAGGAGGTCATCCCCGCCATCGAGAAGGCGCGGGAGATCAACGACCGCCCGGTGGTCATCGACTTCATCGTCGGCGAGGACGCCCAGGTGTGGCCGATGGTCGCCGCCGGCAAGTCCAACGACGAGATCGAGTCGGCCCGCGGCCTGCGCCCGCTTTTCGACGAGGACATGTCGGCGGGGGAGTCCCCGGCGGACATCCACGACACCATGGCGGACAATGCCGAGGACGCGGTGAAGTCGCCCGACGCCAACCATCCGACCATCCAGTCCCGGTAACCCGGCAACCAGACGAAGAGGAAAGTGAAGCTCATCATGGCCGAACTGCACACCCTGTCCGTGCTGACCCTCGACGAGCCGGGCATCCTGGTCCGCATCGCGGGCATGTTCACCCGCCGCGGGTTCAGCATCCAGTCCATCACCTCGGGCACCACCGAGGTCGAGGGAGTCAACCGCATCACCCTCGTGGTTGAGACGGAGAATCTGCCCATCGAGCAGATCACCAAGCAGCTGAACAAGCTGGTGCCGGTGCTGAAGGTGGTCCGCCAGCCGGACGACCAGCTGGTGTCCCGGGCGCTGCTGCTGGTCAAGGTCACGGCGGACAACAACAACCGTCCCCAGGTGGTCGACGCGGCGAAGCTCTTCCGTGCCCGCGTCGTCGACGTGGCGCAGGAGTCCGTGGTCATCGAGGCCACGGGCGAGCGCTCGAAGCTCCGCGCGCTGCTCGAGGTCCTCGAGCCGTTCGGCATCCGCGAGCTGGTGCAGTCCGGCACCGTCGCGGTGGCCCGCGGCCCGAAGCCGATGCTGGCGTCCCGGGAGCTGTAACCCCCGAAACAATCCCCTGGCTAGACTGTCCCTGAGCGAGAGCGGGCGGTCGACGCCGGACGCGAACGAAACCTGATTTGCACGAAAGGCAATCTCACTTCCATGGCTATTGAACTGCTGTACGACGACAACGCCGACCTGTCGATCATCCAGGGCCGCAAGGTCGCGGTGCTGGGCTACGGCTCCCAGGGTCACGCCCACTCCCAGAACCTGCGCGACTCCGGCGTCGAGGTCGTCATCGGCCTGCGCGAGGGCTCGAAGTCGGCGGAGAAGGCCAGGGAGGCCGGCTTCGAGGTCAAGTCGAACGCCGACGCCGCCGCGTGGGCGGACGTCATCATGGTCCTGGTGCCGGACACCACCCAGGCGAAGGTGTACGCCGAGGACATCGCGCCGAACCTGAAGGATGGCGACGCGCTGCTCTTCGGCCACGGCCTGAACATCCACTTCGACCTGATCAAGCCGGCCGAGAACGTCACCGTGGGCATGGTCGCCCCGAAGGGCCCGGGCCACCTGGTCCGCCGCCAGTTCGTCGACGGCAAGGGCGTGCCCTGCCTGATCGCCGTGGACCAGGATCCGAAGGGCGAGGGCAAGGACCTCTGCCTGTCCTACGCCGCGGCCATCGGCGGCGCCCGCGCGGGCGTCATCCCGACCACGTTCGAGGCGGAGACCGTCACGGACCTCTTCGGCGAGCAGGCCGTGCTGTGCGGCGGCACCGAGGAGCTGGTCAAGGTCGGTTTCGAGGTGCTGGTCGAGGCCGGCTACGAGCCTGAGATGGCGTACTTCGAGTGCCTGCACGAGCTGAAGCTCATCGTTGACCTGATGTTCGAGGGCGGCATCGCCAACATGAACTACTCGGTGTCCGACACCGCGGAGTTCGGCGGCTACCTCTCCGGCCCGCGCGTCATCGACGCCGACACCAAGAAGCGCATGAAGGACATCCTGGCCGACATCCAGGACGGCACCTTCACCAAGCGCCTGATCGCCAACGTCGAGAACGGCAACAAGGAGCTGGAGGGCCTGCGCGCCGAGTACGCTAACCACCAGATCGAGGAGACCGGCTCGAAGCTGCGCGACCTCATGTCCTGGGTGAAGGACCCCCTGGACGCCACCGCGTAGGGTTTCCTCGCTTCACGACGCCGACCTCCCCCGCACCACGCCGTGCGGGGGAGGCTTCGTCGTCAAGCGGCGCTGCGGGGGAGGATGCGGGTCCCCGTTAACGGTCGTTTACCCGCCTGTCCGATAGTCTGGTCGGGTAAACGATCGCCACCCCCATGAAAGGCAGGCCCGCCTTGGTCTGGTCCTCCGCCCGTCCCTCGCCCCTCCGCTCGGGCGTCCGCCGGTCCCTGGCCCTCGTCGCCGGGGCCGCGACCGCATTCGGCCTCGTCGCCTGCTCCGGCGATGATGGCCCGTCGAAGGCCGCCAAGGCCCCGGAAAAGCCGGTCGCCGTGGACAGTGAGCTCGCCGCGTCGCAGAAGCTGCTCGACTCCGCCCAGGCCGTCGTGGTGTCCGCCGCCGACGAGGATTCGCAGCGCCGCGCCGCCAGCATCGCCGTGACTTCCGGCGTGCCCATGCTGGTGCAGCAGGGCTCGGACGCGTCGTCGGTGGAGGAGGAGATCAAGCGGCTGGGCGCAGGCACCGTCGTCACGGTCGGCGACGCTGAGGTCGCCGCCGAGGGCGAACGCACCGTCGTCGCCGCCGGCCGACCTGGATGGCCTGAAGAAGCTCACCGGCACGAGTTCGCCGAGGCGGAGGAAGAGAAGGAGCCGGCCCGGGCCGTCGCCGAGATGGAGGCCGACAAGCCGACCGTCCCGGCCGCGAAGGATGCGGAGGGGGCCGCGGGGGATTCGGACGCCCTGGCCGCCTCCAAGCCCACGAAGCCGAAGACGGGCGGCGACGACCCGGTGGCTTTCGCGGCCCCCGGCACGCCGCTCGGCGCCATCGCCACCGCCCGCGCCGCGGGCATCGAGGTCCAGTGGCTGCCCATCGGCGATGCCCGCGCCACCTCGGAGTCGATCAAGGCGGCGCGCGACGGCCGCCCGCTCATCGGCTCGGCGACGCACTCGGCGGCGGGGAGAAGTTCGCCAAGTCCGCCGAGCTCGCCTCCGACGACAAGATCGAGGAGCTGCCCGGCGGCGGCCAGCTGGTGTTCCCGGGCCGCCACATGATCGCCACCTACGGCCACCCCGGCGCCCCGGTGCTGGGCGTGATGGGCGAGGAGACGCCCGAGCAGGCCGTCGCCCACGCCAAGCAGCTCGTCGAGGAGTACCAGGGGCTGACCGGCGACAAGGTCATCCCGGCCTTCGAGATCATCGCGTCCGTCGCCCAGGCCGCCCCCGGGCCGCGCAACGACTTCTCCGAGCCCGCGCCCGTCGATGTGCTCAAGCCCTACGTCGACGCCATGACGGAGGCCGGCGGCTACGTCATCATCGACCTGCAGCCCGGCCGCGCCGACTTCGTCGAGCAGGCGAAGTTCTACGAGGAGCTGCTGAAGCGCCCCAACGTCGGCCTCGCCCTCGACCCGGAGTGGAAGCTCACCCCGGACGGCATGCCCAACGTCGCCGTCGGCCACGTGGAGGCGGAGGAGGTCAACCGCGCCATCGAGTACCTCGCGGATCTGACCGCGAAGAACAACCTGCCGCAGAAGGTGCTCATGCTGCACCAGTTCCAGCTGCAGATGCTCCGCGACCGCGAGACCATCGACCTGTCCCGCCCCGAGCTCGCCGTCGTCCTGCACGCCGACGGCCACGGCACGCCGGACCAGAAGTTCGAGACGTGGAACGTCATGCGGCAGGATCTCCAGCCCGAGTTCTTCATGGCGTGGAAGAACTTCATCGACGAGGACCAGCCGATGTTCACCCCGCAGCAGACGATGGACATCAAGCCGCGGCCCTGGATCGTCACCTACCAGTAGGGGCCGCCCCCGGAATCGGGCGTCGCGCGCCCCACGTTCCGGGGCCTGCCACCCCCGCCCGCGGCACCCGGGGATATGATGATCGGGTCCACGCCAACGAGCCGGCGTGGACCCATCCTTTCGGGCGCGGTCGTGCCGGATCGGATCGGACGCATACGCACATAATCAGGAGTTGCTCGTGAGCCGGAACGCTCGCCCGGTCGTCCTCATCGCCGACAAGCTCGCGCAGTCCACCGTGGACGCGCTCGGAGATTCCGTGGAGGTGCGCTGGGTCGACGGCCCGAACCGCCCGGAACTCCTCGCGGCCGTCGCCGATGCCGACGCCCTGCTGGTCCGTTCGGCGACCACCGTGGACAAGGAAGTCCTCGAGGCCGCCCCCAACCTGAAGATCGTCGGCCGCGCCGGCGTGGGCCTCGACAACGTCGACATCGACACCGCCACCGAGCGCGGTGTCATGGTCGTCAACGCCCCGACCTCCAACATCCACTCCGCGTGCGAGCAGGCCATCGCGCTCCTGCTGGCCACCGCCCGCCAGGTCCCCGCCGCCGACGCCACGCTGCGCGACGGCGAGTGGAAGCGCTCGTCCTTCAAGGGCGTCGAGATCTTCGGCAAGACCGTCGGCATCGTCGGCTTCGGCCACATCGGCCAGCTGTTCGCGCAGCGCCTGGCCGCCTTCGAACCACCATCATCGCCTACGACCCGTACGCCAACCCGGCGCGCGCGGCCCAGATGAACGTGGAGCTCGTCGACCTGGAGGAGCTCGTCTCCCGCGCCGACTTCGTCACCATCCACCTGCCCAAGACTAAGGAAACGGCCGGCATGTTCGACGCCGACCTCCTGGCGAAGTCGAAGAAGGGCCAGATCATCATCAACGCGGCCCGCGGCGGCCTCGTCGACGAGCGGGCCCTGGCCGACGCCATCGAGTCGGGCCACATCCGCGGCGCCGGCTTCGACGTGTACGACTCCGAGCCCTGCACCGACTCCCCGCTGTTCAAGCTGCCGCAGACCGTCGTCTCGCCGCACCTGGGCGCCTCCACCGTCGAGGCGCAGGACCGCGCGGGCATCGACGTCGCCAAGTCCGTGCTGCTGGCCCTGGCCGGCGAGTTCGTGCCGGACGCCGTCAACGTCTCCGGCGGCGCCGTGGGCGAGGAGGTCGCCCTGTGGCTGGAGCTCGCCCGCGAGCTCGGCCTCGTCGCCGGCGGCCTGCTCGACGGCGCCCCGACCGCCCTGGAGGTCACCGCCCGCGGCGAGCTGTCCACCGAGGACGTCGACGTCCTGGGCCTGGCCGCCGCCCGTGGCCTGTTCTCCGCGATGATCGAGGAGCCGGTCACCTTCGTCAACGCCCCGCGCATCGCCGAGGAGCGCGGCGTGGAGATCTCCGTGGGCACCGCCCCGGAGTCCGTCTCCCACCGCTCGGTGCTGGAGGTCAAGGTCATCGCCGCCGACGGCAAGACCTCGATCATCACCGGCGCCCTGACCGGCCTGGAGCGCGTCGAGAAGATCGTGCGCATCAACGGCCGCGGCGTCGACATGCGCTCCGAGGGCCGCAACCTGTTCCTCACCTACAAGGATCAGCCGGGCGCCCTGGGCAAGGTCGGCGTGGCGCTGGGCCAGGCCAGCATCAACATCGAGGCCGCCGCCCTGTCCCCGGAGGCCGACGGCGACAACGCCATCCTCATCCTCCGCGTCTCGGAAGAGGTGCCGGAGGATCTGATCGAGTCCATCGTGGACGACATCGACGCCAACCACGCGCTGCAGCTGGTGCTCAGCTAGCGGCGTGACGCGGCGCATGGCGTAATCTGGACGTCGTGCGGAACAGAGCCCCGGAGCCCGACAGAGAAGCCGACCGGATGGCCCCAGAGACCATCCGCAGGCTCTGGGTTTCGGGGCTTCCGTCTGCCCTGCCCACGCGCGTGCGGGCGAAGCATCTGCTCCAGCGGTGCGCGCCCCGGCGTGGTCCGCGGTGGCGGTGTTCCAGATCGGCCGGGCGTTCCTCCTCCGGGCGTTTTCGCCCAAGGAACTCGAGGCGTTCGTCAACGCCCCCGACGAGGGCCTGGACGTCGATCTGATCGGCTGGGCGGTCCTCGGCCTGCTCATCGCCGCGGTCGTCGTCCCGCTATCACGTGGGGCGTGCTTAAGTTCCTGTCCCCGCGCGCCGCCGCGATCGGCGGCGCGGTGGTCCTGGCGGTCACCTTCGTGTCGCCGAGCATCGGGACTCTGCTGACCATCGAGGAACCGGGCTCGCAGAACTTCGTGGACCGGGTGTCGTTCCTGCCCGTCGTGTTCGTCGCCGCGATGGTCTTCCAGGGGTGGGGCAGCCTGCTGGCGTGGACGCTCAGGCGCGCGTTCCGGGAAGTCACCGACTCGCTGTCCCGGGCCGTGCGCACCCTGCCGCTGCTGCTGGTGGCGTTCCTCTTCTTCTTCTACAACGCCGAGCTGTGGCAGCTGGGCGTGGCGTGGACGGTCGGGCGCGCGGCCACCGTGGCGGCGATGCTGTGGGGGTTCGGGGTGCTGGCGTCGTTCATCGTCGTCAACGAGCACGTCCGCGAGGGCATCGAGGAGGACCGCAAGTTCCCCATCCGGCTCAAGCTGAACCTGCGTTACGTCGCGGCGTCGGTCCAGGCGGCGCAGGCGAGCTTCTTCGGGGTCCTCGTGTTCGCTGGCTTCGTGTTCCTCGGCATGGTGTCGGTGCCGGAGGCGACCATCACCGCATGGACGCAGAAGCCCCCCGGTGCTCGTGGAAATCGGCTCGCTGAACATCCCGGCGCCCTGGTGAAGGTGTCGTGGGTCCTGGGGGCATTCGCGTCGCTGTACAGGTCACGGCGACCGCCGCGGACAAGGCGGCGCGCGAGGATCAGCTGGGCCCGTCACCGAGGAGGTCCGCGGCGCGCTCAAGGCCGCGGGGATCATCGGGGAGGACGCGACGACGCGCTGAGGTAAGCCACCGGGGGCGAGTAACATGAGAATACGCTTTGCAATCGCTACCGCCAGGAGGTCCCGTGCCGCTGATCACCGCCCCGGCGACGCCGCCGCCGATCGCGCCGCCCGCGTTCGACGAGCGACGTCGCCCACCGTCTACCAGCTGCGTGTGATGTTCTCGCGCAAGCCCGTGACCATCCCGGCGATGCTGCTGATGATCGTCCACCAGGTGGGCGAGGCCTCGTCCCGTCGTCGCCGGCCGGACGGTGGACACCGCCATCGCGGACGGCGATTCCGCGGCGCTGTGGCGGTGGATGCTGGTGCTCGCCGCGGTGTTCCTGGTCCTGGACGGGCCGCGCGCTTCGGCGGGCGGTTGGCGACCATCGCCATGCTCTCGGTCGAGCACGCCCTGCGCATGCAGTTGACCGACCGCATCGTCGATCGCCGGGGGTTCGCCGACGGCGCCCGCCCGCCGGGGGCGCTGCTGGCGGTGTCCACCACCGACGCGCAGAACACCGCGCGGGCGGTCATCGTGGGCCTGCGTCCGGTGGCGGAGGTCGCGGCGCTGATCTTCGCCTCGGTCATCCTGCTGACCGTGTCGGTCCCGATCGGCTGGTGGTCCTCGTGGCGGGCGCGTTGCTGACGTGGGGGTCGATGGCTGGGGTGCGCCGCTGCGGCGCCGCGTGGGGGCGTCGCCAAGCCGCCGCCGCCCGGGCCTCGGCCACGGGGCGGACCTGGGTGGCGGGGTTCCGCACGCTCGCGGGCCTGGGCGCGCGCCGCACCGCCGCCGGCCGCTACCGGGACGGTCCCGCGAGGCGCTCGACGCGACGGTGCACGCCGTCGACGCGGAGGCCCGGCTGATCGGGTGGGTGGAGGTGCTGGGCGGCATCTTCGTCACGCTCGTCGCCGCGGGCTCCGGCATCGCCGCGCTGCAGGGCTGGCTGACCGTCGGCGAGCTGATCACCGTCGTCGGGCTGGCGCAGTTCATCATCGACCCGATGACCCCTCGGCAAGAACGCCTCCGCCGTGTGGGCCACGTCGGTGGCGTCGGCGGAGCGGGTCCTTGGCCTGCTGCGCGAGCCCCACGCCGCGTCGGAGGACGGCACCCCGGCGGGCGCGGATTCGCGTGACGACGAGCCCGCCGGACTTCTCGTCGGCGGCACCGTCGTTCCGCCGGGGGCGCACCGCGTGATCCCGGTCGACGCGGGGGAGATGGCGGCGATCGTCGACGCGCTCACCCTCGCGCACCGCCCGGAGCCCGGTGGTTTCGCCGTGGACGGGGTCGATCTGGCGGAGGCCGAACTCGGTTCGGTCCTGCGCCGGGTGGTCACCGCACCGCATTCCGCCGACCTCTTCGGCGGCACCGTCACCGAGAACCTGCTGGCCGTGCGCCCCGACGCGACCGGGCCGCAGATCGACGCCGCGCTGGCGGCCGCGGGCTGCGCCGACGTCATCGAGGTGCTGCCCGACGGCGCGGACACCCGCATCGGCGACGCTGGCGTCATGCTCTCGGGCGGGCAGCGCCAGCGCATCGCCCTCGCGCGGGCGCTGCTGGCGGATCCACCGGCGCTCGTGCTGGCCGATCCCACCACGGCGTGGACTCGGTGACGGAGCAACGGGTGGCGAGGGGCGTCGCAAGGCACAGGGCCGGGCGGACCACCGTCGTCCTGACGTCGGCGCCCGCCTGGGCCGCCGAGATGGAGGTGGCGTGATATGCGCGGCAGGAACCGGACCGGATTCCTCGCCGATGGCCGCGACGCGGGCGACCACCGCCGACCGGTTCCCGGTGGCTGGCCGGGGGAGACCCTGCGGCACCTGCGCACGTGGTGCGCGGCCGCCAGCTCCGGCTGCTCGCGGCGGGTCGCGGTGCTCGTCGCCGCCGCATGGTGCGGGCGTGCTGGTGCCCAAGCTCATGGGCGGCATCGTCGACGTCGTCGCCGGCGGCGGCGACCACGGCGCCATCGGATGGCTGACGCTGCGCATGATCGCCGCCGCCATCGGTTCCGGCGTGCTGTCGGCGCTCGGCTTTCGGATGTCACGCGGCTCGCCGAGACCGCCATCGCCGACCTCCGCGAGGACATGGTCGCCACCGCCCTCGGCCTGCCCGTCGAACGCGTCGAACGGGCCGGCGCCGGCGACGTCGTCTCCCGCGCGACCGACGACGTCGCCCGGGTGTCCGAAGCCGTCACACAGACCCTGCCCATCGCCGCGGGGGGGGGGGCGTTCACGGTGCTGGTGTCCATCGCGGGCGTCGGCTCCGTGGACCCGCGGTTCATGGTGGCGTTCCTGGTCGTCGCCCCCGTCCACGTGCTCGCCGTGCGCGGGTACCTGCGCACCGCACCCGCCGTCTACGCCGCCGAGCGCGGCGCGATGGCCGAGCGCGCCCGCATGGTCCTGTCGACCGTCCACGGCCTACCCGCAGTCCGCGCCTTCGGGCTGGACGGCCTGCGGCGAGCCGGGATCGCGGAGTGGAGCTGGCGGGTCGTCCGCCACGGCGTCGACGAGCGCATCACCAACAACGTCATCATGGCGCGGATGCACCTGGCCGAATACCTGGGCATGGCGTCGACCCTGGTCCTGGGCTTCCACCTGGTGCGCGCGGGACACAGACCATCGGCGGGGCCATCGCCGCGATGCTGCTGTTCATGCGCCTGTTCGCGCCGCTGACCCGCATGGTGATGGTCCTCGACGTCGCCCAATCCGGCGTGACGTCCCTGACCCGCATCGTCGGCGTCCTGCGCGAGCGCCGGCCGGACCACACCGGCGCCGCGCCCGACCCGGCGGCCGGCGTGGAGCTGCGGGGCGTGGGCTTCTCCTACGGCCGCGGCCGCGGCCTGTCCGGAATCGACCTGGCCATCGCGCCGGGGGAGACGGTCGCGCTGGTCGGGTCCTCGGGCGCCGGGAAGTCCACGCTCGCCGCCATCGTCGCCGGCCTGCGCATCGCCGACGCCGGCACCGTCATGGTCGGCGGGCACGACCTGACCCGCGATGCCGAGGCCGCCCGCGGCCGCACCGTCGCCCTGGTCACCCAGGAAGTCCATGTCTTCGAGGGCACCCTGCGCGACGACCTCACCCTGGCCGCGCCGGACGCGGGCGACGACGCCGTCCTCGCCGCGCTCGAGAGGGTCGGCGCGGACTGGCACCGCCGCCTGCCCGACGGCCTGGACACCATCGTCGGCCACGGCGGCCTCCAATTGGATCCCGTCGCCGCCCAGCAGGTCGCCCTGGCCCGCGTGCTGCTGTCCGACCCGCCCGTGATCGTCCTGGACGAAGCCACCGCCGAAGCCGGGTCCGCCGGCGCCGGCTCCCTGGCGCGGGCCGCCGACGAAGTCACCCGCGGCCGCACCGCGCTCATCGTGGCCCACCGGCTGGACCAGGCCGCGGCGGCCGACCGCGTCGTGGTCATGGAAGGCGGGCGCATCGTCGAATCCGGCGCCCACGACGCCCTCGTCGCCGCTGGCGGCCGCTACGCCGCGCTGTGGGCCGCGTGGTCGGAGGGGTGCAGGCGCCAGTCATAGGAAAACGCCCGGCTCGCGCACTCCGGGGTGGGAATGCGCGGGCCGGGCGTCGTAAAGCGGGGGAGAACTACTGCTTCATGGTGCCGGTCTCGACGAAGCGGCGGTGCCAGCCCAGCGCCTCCTGGAGATCGTGCGGGGTGTGCAGGGCGGAGGTGCCGCTCTTCTCCGCGCGCTCGACGTACTCGGTGAGCGCGTCCTTGTAATCCGGGTGGGCGCACTTGTCGATGACCACGCGGGCGCGCTGGCGCGGGCCCAGGCCGCGCAGGTCCGCGAGGCCCTGCTCGGTGATGATGACCATCGCGTCGTGCTCGGTGTGGTCGTGGTGCGAGACCATCGGCACGATCGCCGAGATGTCGCCGCCCTTCGCCGTCGACGGGGAGACGAAGGTGGAGATGTAGGCGTTGCGGGTGAAGTCGCCCGAGCCGCCGATGCCGTTCATGATCCTCGTGCCCATGATGTGGGTCGAGTTCACGTTGCCGTAGATGTCGGCCTCGATCAGGCCGTTGCAGGAGATCACGCCGAGACGGCGGATGACCTCCGGGTTGTTGGAGACGTCCTGGGGGCGCAGCACGATCTTCTTGGCGTACTCCTCGGCCTTGTCGTTCATGCGCTCGGCGGCCTCCGGCGACAGCGCGAACGAGGTGGCCGACGCGACGGACATGGTGCCCTTGTCCAGCAGCTCGACCATGCCGTCCTGGATGACCTCGGTGTAGGAGGTCAGGTTCTCGAAGTCCGAGTCCAGCAGGCCGGCGAGGACGGCGTTGGCGATGTTGCCGACGCCCGACTGCAGCGGCAGGAGGTTCTCCGGCAGACGGCCCTGGGCGACCTCGTTCTCGAAGAAGTCGATCAGGTGGCTGGCGATGGCCTTGGAGTCGTCGTCCAGCGGCTTGAACGGCGAGTTGCGGTCGGCCCGCGTTGGTCTCGATGACGGCGACGACCTTGCTCGGGTCGATCTCGATGGCGGTGGTGCCGATGCGCTGGCCCGAGTCGACGATCGGGATGATCTGGCGCTGCGGCGGCAGGCCCGCGTTCCAGATGTCGTGCATGCCCTCGAGGCCCAGCGACTGCCAGGAGTTCACCTCGACGATGATCTTGTCCGCGGCTTTCAGGTAGGACACGTTGTTGCCGACCGACGAGGTCGGAACCAGGGAGCCGGACTCGGTGATGCGGGTAGCCTCGACCACCGCGACGTTGAGCTTGCCGAAGAAGCCCTGCTCGGTCTGCGGGCCCGAGTGCGACAGGTGCATGTCCGAGTAGTAGGACGTGCCGTCGTTGATGGCCTTCCGCATGCTCGGGTCGGACTGGTACGGCATGCGCCAGGCGATGCCGCCGGTCTCGGCCAGGGCGGCGTCGAGCTCGGGGGCGGTGGAGGCGCCGGTCAGCACCTTCACACGGAACTCCTCGCCACGCTCCTTCGCGTCGGTGATCCGCTTGGCCAGCGCGCCCGGCAGCTCCTTCGGGTAGCCCGCGCCGGTGAAGCCGGAGAATCCGATCATGTCGCCCGGGTTGATGAAGCCGGCGGCCTCATCAGCGGTCATGACCTTGCCGCGCAAACCAGCGTGCGCGATGCGTTCCGACATTGTTCCTCCTGAAATGTGGATGTTCGTCCTTGAAAACCGCCGACCCGTTTCCGGGACCTCCCCGGTCATGGCGACCGCGCGAGCGTCCCCGGTTCGCATCGGTTTGTCGGCGAACCTACCATGCGAACGGCGTATTCCATCATAGGCGCAGTTGAGAAGGCATGACGTCGGGTGCCCCAGGCGCCGGAGGGTGTCGTGGGCCACAATCGCGCGAACAGTGTGAACCGGGGCACGTGAGTCGTCCCACGGCCCCGGTGGCCCCGAATGGAGGGGGAGCGGACGTAGTACGGCGGGCGTTTTCCGGTGCCGGCGCTCCCCCCGCGGGCTCAGCGCTCGGCCAGCAGCGCCATCGTCTCCTCGTCGGTGAGCATCGCGTCGGAGAAGGCCGCCAGCGCGGCGTCGGCGTCGAAGTTCACGCCGATGGGCGCGACCTCGTTGGACGGGGCGACGTCGGTGCGCGCCCACTCCACCGCCGGCTGGATGGACAGGTTCGGCCCGGCCTGGCTCCACACCTGGGCGATCTTCAGGCGATCGGCGATCCAGCAGTGGCCCTTCGAGCGGACCAGGCCGCGGGTCGAGCGCAGCGCGGCGACGAGCCGGTCCCTGTCGAAGGGGTGGTCGCCGCGGAAGATGACGGAGGAGATGCCGTATTCCTCGGTTTCGGGCGGTGTGCGGGTTGGCCAGCTCCTCGGCGTAACCGTGGTAGGTCGCGGCGGTGGCTTCGTCGTAAAGCCCCGCGTCGAGGACGACGCCGGCGCCGACCTCGCCGTCGGTGACGCGCAGGATGCGCGCGCGGGGATTCATGGCGCGCACGGCGTCCTCGGCGGCCCGGGCCAGCCGCTCGTCGACGAGGTCGGTCTTGGTGATGAGGATGAGGTCCGCGAACTCGACCTGGTCGACGAGGAGGTCGGAGACCGTGCGCTCGTCGTCCGGCGTGGCCTGGCGGTCGGCGTCGGCCAGCGCCGTGCCGGAGCGCAGCATGTCCAGGAACTGGGAGGCGTCGACGAGCGTGACCATCGTGTCGATCGGCGCGATGTCCGCCAGGCGCGTGCCGTCCTCGAATTCCACTCGAACGTCGCGGCCACCGGCATCGGCTCGGAGATGCCCGTCGACTCGATGGCGATCTGGTCGTACTCGCCCGAGCGCGCCAGCGCGCCGACGCCCTCCACGAGGTCCTCGCGCAGCGTGCAGCAGATGCAGCCGTTGGGCAGCTCGACGAAGCGGTCCTCGCCGCGGGTCAGGTGGGAGCCGACGGCGATGGGGTCGGCGTCGGACGTTGACCTCGGAGAAGTCGTTGACGATCACCGCGAGCTTACGGCCCGCGCGGTTGGCCAGGAGGCGGTGAGCAGGGTGGTCTTGCCTGCGCAGGAGCGGAGAGGACGGTGACGGGGTCCGGGTCGGGTCCGAGTGCCGACGGCGTCGGCGAAGGAGGTGGGGCCATCGGGGTTCGTATTCGAAATGGGGGACATCATCATGTAAATGAAAACCGAGTGCAGCAAGACGCGAAATGCCCGATGGGTGACCTTTACCTGAATGTGACCTGAATGGAAGGTTGACATCGGGGGTGAACTGAGTCACAACAGTAGGTGGAACGGACTAATGTGTAACTCACGGTTTTACAAAGGTGAATCACGGAGTTCTCACCCTTTCCATAATTTCACCGGCGGAGCCGCTCCCCGGCGCCACCCAACAGCGGAGGCCGGAAGCTTCCCACAGTCCCGGGGCACAACCCCGGCCCGACGAAAGGCAGGACCATGAAGTCACAGAAGAAGGCGATCCTCGCCGGGCTCACCGCCATCGCGGCGAGCGCCGCGATGGTCGCGTGCAGCTCCGACGACGGAAACGGGGGAGGCGGCGGAGACGGATCCGCCATCATCAACGCCTACGGCTGCGAGCCCCAGGCCGCGCTGCTGACCACGGACACGAACGAAACCTGCGGCGGCGACATCCTCGACACGCTGTACACCGGACTCGTGACTTACAAGAACGACGGCGAGACCGAGATGGCGGTCGCCGACTCCATCGACGCCAACGACGACGCCACCGAGTTCACCGTCAAGATCAAGGACAACTGGACCTTCACCAACGGCGAGAAGGTCACCTCGGACTCGTTCATCGACGCCTGGAACTACGCCGCCGCCTCGAAGAACGCGCAGAAGCAGCAGTACTTCTTCGAGAACATCCAGGGCTACGACAAGGTCTCCGAGGAAGGCGCCACCGAGGACAAGCTGTCCGGCCTGGAGAAGGTCTCCGACACCGAGTTCAAGATCAAGCTGTCCAGCCCCGAGGCCTCGTTCCCGAAGCGCCTGGGCTACACGGCGTACTCCCCGTGGCCGAAGGCCGCCTTCGACGACGTCAATGGCCTACGGCGAGGCGCCCATCGGCAACGGCCCGTACAAGCTGGAATCCGACTCCGCATGGCAGCACAACGTCGGCCTGAAGACCGTGGTCAACGAGGACTTCGCGGGCGAGAAGCCCGCGAACGGCGGCGTGAACTTCATCTTCTACCAGAACCTCGACACCGCCTACGCCGACCTCCAGTCCGGCTGGCTCGACGTCATGGGGCCGGTCTCGAACGCCGCGCTGTCGACCTACAAGAACGACTTCCCGGATTCCAACGGCGAGATCGCGGCGATGCGGTCCCAGACCTTCGTCATCCCGCAGAACCTCCCGCACTTCGGAAATGACGAAGAAGGCAAGCTGCGCCGCCAGGCGATCTCCCTCGCCTTCGACCGCCAGCTGATCATCGACTCCATCTTCTCCGGCGCCGCCCAGACGCCGGTCGACTTCGCCGTGCCCACCCTGCCGGGCATCGAGTCCCCGGACTCCTCCAAGACCATCGGGTACGACCCCGAGCGCGCCAAGGAGCTGTGGAAGAAGGCCGACGAGATCAAGCCGTGGTCCGGCAAGTTCGAGCTCGCCTACAACGCCGACGGCGACCACCAGTCCTGGGTCGAAGCGGTGACCAACGGCATCTCCAAGACCCTCGGCATCGAGGCGACCGGCAAGGCGTACCCGATCTTCAAGGGCCTGCGCGACGACGTCACCAACGGCACCGTCGGCGCGGCGTTCCGCTCCGGCTGGCAGGCGGACTACCCGTCCGTCGCCAGCTTCCTCGAGCCCCAGTTCAAGACCAACGGCTCGTCGAACGACGGCAAGTACTCCAACCGCGAGTTCGACAAGCTCCTGGAGGAGGCCTCGGCCGAGACCGATGACGCCAAGGCCAACGCCCTCTACAAGCGCGCCCAGGAGATCCTGGTCGACGAACTGCCCGCCATCCCGCTGCTGGTGCCCAAGACCGCGTACGCGTGGAACCCGGACGTGTCCGGCGTCGAGATGATGTGGAACGGCACGTTCGATTACGCGCCCATGAAGAAGGGCTGACCGCAGTGCCGTGGTACATCGGCAAGCGGCTGCTCCAGATGATCCCGGTGTTCTTCGGGGCCACCTTCCTGATCTACGCGATGGTGTTCCTGACCCCGGGTGATCCGATCCAGGCGTTGGCCGGCGACAAGCCACTGACGCCGGCGGTCGAAAATGAGCTCCGCGAGCGATTCAACCTGGACAAGCCCTTCATCGTGCAGTACCTGATGTACGTCGGCGGGGTTTTCCAGTTCGATTTCGGGCAGACCTTCTCCGGTCGCCCCGTCACCACGGTGCTGGCGGAGGCCTTCCCCGTCACCATCAAACTGGCGCTGATGGCCCTGGTGATCGAGACGGTCTTCGGCATCGGCTTCGGCGTCGTCGCCGGCCTGCGCAAGGGCGGCTGGTTCGACTCGACCGTGCTGGTGGCGTCGCTGTTCATCATCGCCGTGCCGATCTTCGTCATCGGTTTCGTCGCCCAGTTCCTCTTCGGCATCAAGTGGGCGGTGGTCCCGCCGACGGTGGGCGGCAACGCCGGCTTCATCGACCTGATCATGCCCGCCGCGGTGCTGGGGCTGGTGTCTTCGCCTATGTGCTCAGACTCACCAGATCCTCGGTCGCCGAGGCGGTCGGCTCGGACTTCGTCCGCACGGCCTACGCCCGCGGCATGTCCGCCGGGAAGTCGTGGGCTCGCATGTGCTGCGCAACTCGCTGATCCCGGTCGTGACGTTCATCGGCGCGGATCTGGCGGCGCTGATGGGCGGGGGCGATCGTCACCGAGGGAATTTTCAACATCCCCGGCGTCGGCGGCCTGATCTACAGGTCGGTCGTCATCGGCGAAACCCCGACCGTCGTCAGCGTGGTCACCGTCCTGGTGATCATCTACATGGTGGCCAACCTGCTCATCGACCTGCTGTACGCCGCACTCGACCCGAGGATCCGATATGCCTGATCCAAGAAACGTCCCCGCGGGCACCGGCATTGCCGACGGTGACCCGAGGCTGCGGCGCGGCCATGCGCCCGTGTCCACCGAGGACGTGCTCACCCGCGACCAGAAGCTCCCCGACACCGTGCCCCTGGGCATGTGGGGGGAGGCGTGGCGGCGCATGCGCCGTCGCCCCCTCTTCTGGGTCTCCATCGCCATCATCGCGTTCGTCTCGCTCATGGCGCTGTTCCCCGGCCTGTTCACGTCCGTGGATCCGCGCGCCGCGGACCTGCGCAACTCGTTGGGTGCGCCCGCCGACGGGCACCCGTTCGGCTTCACCCGCCAGGGTTACGACGTGTACTCGCGCGTCATCCACGGCGCGCGCCCGTCGGTGATCGTCGGCGTGTGCGTCACGCTGCTGGTGACCTTGTTGGGCATCCTCATCGGCGCGACCGCGGGCTGGGTCGGGGGACTCCTCGACTCCGTCCTGTCGCGCGTCACCGACATCTTCTTCGCCATCCCGCTGCTGCTGGCCGGCATCGTCCTGATGCAGGTCTTCCCGCAGCGCGACGTGTGGACGGTGACGCTGGTGCTGTCGCTGTTCGGCTGGCCGTCGATGGCCCGCGTGGTGCGGTCGGCGGTGCTGTCGGTGAAGAACAACGAGTACGTCATGGCGTCGCGCGCGCTGGGGCTGTCCGGCGGGCGCATCCTGCTGCGCCACGTCCTGCCGAATTGCCTGGCGCCGATCATCGTCATGGCGACGACCTCGCTGGGCATTTACATCGTCGCGGAGGCGACGCTGTCCTACCTGGGCATCGGCCTGCCGCCGACCGAGGTGAGCTGGGGCAACGACATTTCCGTCGCCCAGCAGACCCTGCGCCAGTCGCCGCAGACGCTGTTCTACCCGGCCGGGGCCCTGGCCCTGACCGTGCTGGGCTTCATCCTGCTCGGCGACGTGGTCAAGGACGCGCTGGACCCGAAGGAGAGGAAGAAGTGACGGAATCACCTCAGCCCGATCACGCGTCGGGCCCGGCGCCGCTGCTGTCGATGCGCGGAGTGGACATCGCCTTCGTCGGAAAGAAGAACCCGTCGCCGACGGTCTTCGGCGTCGACCTGGACATTTATCCGGGCGAGACGGTGGCCGTCGTCGGCGAGTCGGGGTCCGGCAAGTCGACGCTGGCGCATTCGATCATCGGGCTGCTGCCCGGGGGCGGGCACGTCACCGGCGGCACGATCACCTTCGACGGCGAGGACATCACCAACGCCGGCGACCGCCGCATGACCGCCTTGCGCGGGGCGCAGATTGGCCTGGTTCCGCAGGATCCGATGTCCAACCTGAACCCGGTGTGGAAGGTCGGCCACCAGATTAAGGAGTCGCTGCGCGCCAACGGCATCGCCTCCGGTTCGAAGGCCCACGCCAGGGCGATCGAGCTGCTGGAGGAGGCAGGGCTTCCCGACGCCGCCCGCCGCATCGACCAGTACCCGCACGAGTATTCCGGCGGCATGCGCCAGCGTGCGCTCATCGCCATCGGGCTGGCGGCGCGGCCGAAGCTGCTCATCGCGGATGAGCCGACGTCGGCGCTGGACGTGACGGTGCAGCAGCAGATCCTGGACCACCTCGACGGCCTGACCGAGGAGCTGGGCACGGCGGTGCTCCTGATCACCCACGACCTGGGGCTGGCGGCGGAGCGCGCGTCGCGCATCATCGTCATGAGCCAGGGGCACGTGGTCGAGTGGGGCCCGGCCCTCGAGATCCTGCAGGATCCACGGCACGAGTACACCAAGCGCCTGGTCGCGGCGGCCCCGTCGCTGCGCGCCCGGCGCGATGATGTCCTCGATCTCCGCGCGGAGGTCCGCGAGGAGGCGATGGTCCAGGCGACGGAGGTCGTGGAAGAGCACGACGTCGCGCCCGAGGTGCCGATCCTCGAGGTTCGCGAGCTGACGAAGGTGTTCGACGTCCCGGGCAGCCGCCCGTGGCGGAAGGATAAGTTCACGGCCGTCGACGACGTGTCGTTCTCCATGCCGCGCGGCACCACGACGGCCATCGTCGGCGAGTCCGGTTCGGGCAAGTCGACGGTCGCCCAGATGCTGCTGGGGCTGCTGGAACCGACGTCGGGCACGGCGACCTTCGACGGCATCGACGTGGCCGAGCGCTGCGCCGGCCGGCGGGGAGAGTCCGGCGAGCTGGACTTCCGGCGCCGCGTGCAGCCGATCTTCCAGAACCCGTACGGTTCCCTCGACCCGATGTACTCGGTGTACAACACCATCGCGGAGCCGCTGCGCATCCACGGTATCGGCGACGAGAAGTCGCGGCAGGCGCGCGTCAACGAGCTGCTCGACCGCGTGTCCATTCCCCGGCAGATGGCGCACCGTTATCCCGGTGAGCTGTCCGGCGGCCAGCGCCAGCGCGTGGCCATCGCCCGCGCCCTGGCGCTGAACCCGGAGCTGGTGGTGTGCGACGAGGCGGTCAGCGCCCTGGATGTGCTCGTGCAGTCGCAGATCATCGACCTGCTCAATTCGCTGCAGGCCGAACTCGGGCTGTCCTACCTGTTCATCACGCACGACCTGGCGGTGGTCAAGCAGATCGCCGACCAGGTGCTGGTGATGGAGAAGGGCAGGATCGTCGAGACCGGCCGCACCGACGAGCTCTTCGAGAACCCGAAGGAGCAGTACACCCGCCGCCTGATCGACTCGATCCCCGGCGGCAGCATCGAGCTCCACGCGGGGTAGCCCCGCTTGACGACGCCCGTTCCCGGCCATCCAGGCCGGGGCGGGCGTCGTCGGCGTAGCGGGGTCAGTCCTCCGGCTCGTTCCACGCCTCCCAATCGTCGATCTCGTCCTCCAGCTGCAGGATCGCCTCGCGGAACGCGCCGTCGGACAAGCGCAGTTCACCGGTGATCGGGTGCGGCCCGTACGCCACCGCCTCGATCTCCATCTCGCCGCCGTCCCAATGCATGAACCACACCCCGGGCATGCCGGTCGGATCGGCGGCGTCGGCGGAGAGTTTCATGAGCAGCTCGATGGCGGTCAGGTCGCACGGCTCGGCCAAGCTGGTGGCGAGGATCTCGTGGCGGTTCGGAATGGCGAACAACAGGCCGTGGCCCAGGGAGTCGCCCCATCGCGAATCACCGCGAACGCCGCCGATGACTTTCCGGATCGCCGCCGGCACGAACGGCAGCTTTGACGCCACCAGATTCGAGTCTCCCTTGAACGACCACAGCATCGCCCCGGTCTCCGGGTGGGCCATGAGGTCGACGTCGCAGTGCAACAGCTAGGTGTTCTTGCGGGCGGCGTCGTAGAGCAGATCCAGATCCTGCCCGCGACCGTCTCATCCGAGAGGTACGCCAGATGCTGTCCTATCTTGATTTGCAGCACTTTATGAAACGGGCCGAACTTCCGGGAGTACTTGTAGGCGTCGGGCCCGAAGTCGGCGGGCAGCTCCCACACCAGGCGGGAGTAGGTGTTCTTCAGCAGATCCACCTCGTCGATCGAGGGGAAATCCGGCACGCCGTCGATCGCCGGCTTGATGAAGTCCTCGATGATGCGCCGCCACTTCGTGCGCGGTGCGTCGCCGAGAATGTGCTCGAGATTGTTCGTGTGGAAGATGGTGCCGTCGCCCAGTTTCAGGCGGGCCCCGTCGCCGTCGTCGGCGATCACCTCGACCCGGATACCGGACCATTTCAGCGTGCGGATGATCATTCCCAGTGACGGCCGTGCCGTCGTCGTTTCCCCCATGGCCCGCAAACTAGCCCGGCGGGCGCGGGCCCGCAGAAGTGCAGAGACGGGGGCAACGCGACGGGGGAGGGCCGGGCCGGGTGAACGCGGGTACTCTCGAACGGGAAACAAGAATCGCCCGTGCATCCGAGGAGGCCGGAGAACCATGGCGCGCGCCGACGAAGATCCGCTTGATGACGATGATCGGGGAACCGGTTCGGCCAGGATGTCGCCGGCGCTGCGGGGGACGATCATCGTCGTCGCGCTGCTGGCCGTGATCGCCGTATCCGTGGCCGTCACCGTGGCCGTGCTCAGGGGGGGGCGACGGGGGCGAGGGGAAAGCCTCGGAAACGTCGGCGACGGCGACGGCGCCGACGTCCGACACGGGCGACCCGCCCCCGGGAACGGAGAGCACCGAAGAAGCTCCGGCAACCGATTCGGCGGCGATGCTGGAGGGGGCGGGGTTCGACGTGTTCATGTCGGGGCCCGCGCTCGAGGCCGTGGACACGTGGGGCGGCTACCGCCTGGAGCGGTCGACGAATGGGCGGGTCCGCGTGTTCGAAGGGCAAGAGGCGAGCCAGGCGACGCTCGACGGAAGGCAGTGGCCCATGTCGATGAACTCCTGCGGTGCGGCGATGTACCTCGTGTTGTTCCGGGCCGCGAACGACAACGTGTCGCTGAACGCGAGCCTGATCAATTCGGTGCGGGACGTCGTCGCCTCCGAGAGGACGTCGCGGGGGTGGATGCTGCTGACGAACTGCGCGACGCCGCAATGGGAGTTTCTGTCGTCGACCGACGTGAGCAATCTCGGCGACGTCGTCTACGACGTCCACGAATACCGGCAGTCGGCGTCGGCGTCGGCGCCGGGCCCGGGGGCCGGAGCTGGCGCCGGAGCGCAGCCCGCGGCGGCGCCGACCGTCGTCAGGTGCATCGAGGGGACGCCCGGCCCCGCCGAGTACAGCGATGGTTCGGTGGGTTTTGCCCGGGAGTGCGTGGAAACGCCCGAAGCGAAGCGGGCTCTGATGGGCGAGCGGTGCTGCGGTAGTCCGAATGGCCGCGAAAAGTGCGGCGAGGAGGTCTGGCAGGATCTGTGCAATTCGGGTGCGCCCGGCTGATGGCGTGCGTCTCATTTTGGTAGGATCGGGGAGTCCATATAGTGAGAAGGGATCCCCGCGACAATGAGCGACACCACCGGCACGCTGAAGATCGCCGTCATCGACGGCGACGGCATCGGCACCGAGGTCACCGCCGAGGCCCTCAAGGTCCTCCGCGCGACCATCGGCGACTTCGAGACCACCGAGTACGACCTGGGCGCACGCCGTTACGAACGCAACGGCGAGCTGCTCACCGACGCCGACCTCGGACAGCCTGCGCGAGCATGACGCGATCCTCCTGGGCGCCATCGGCGACCCGCGCAAGGTACCGCCGGGGGTCCTGGAGCGCGGCCTGCTGCTGAAGATGCGCTTCGCTCTCGACCACCACGTCAACCTGCGCCCGTCGAAGCTGTACCCGGGCGTCGAATCCCCGCTGAAGAACCCGGGCGACATCGACTTCGTCGTCGTGCGCGAGGGTACCGAGGGCGCCTACACCGGCAACGGCGGCGCGATCCGCGTCGGCACTCCGCAGGAGGTCGCCAACGAAACCTCGGTGAACACCCGCTTCGGTGCCGAGCGCGTGGTCCGCTACGCCTTCGAGCTGGCCATGACCCGCCGCAAGCACCTGACCCTGGTGCACAGACCAACGTGCTGGTCCACGGCGGCGGCCTGTGGCAGCGCACCGTCGACGAGGTCGCGCGGGAGTATCCCGAGGTCACCGTCGACTACAGCCACATCGACGCCGCGACCATCTACATGGTCACCCAGCCGTCGCGCTTCGACGTCATCGTCACCGACAACCTCTTCGGCGACATCATCACCGACGAGGCCGGGGCGATCTCCGGCGGCATCGGCCTCGCCGCGTCTGCCAACATCGACGCCTCCCGCACGAACCCCTCCATGTTCGAGCCGGTCCACGGTTCGGCGCCGGACATCGCCGGCCAGGGCATCGCCGACCCCACCGCCGCGATCCTCTCGGGGGCGATGATGCTGCGCCACCTCGGCCGCGAGGACGACGCCGCCCGCATCGAGCGCGCAGTGGAGGCCGACGTCGCCGCCCGCGGTGACGCGTCCATCGTGACCGCCGAGGTCGGCGACCGCATCGCGGCCGCCGTCGCGCAGGGGTAGGTCCACTCCGCAAGCGTCCATGGGGCGGCGGTGGCGCCGCCCCATGGAACGGCGCTGGGGACTGCCCTACGGGAGGTCAGGGGAGGCTAAGATTAGTCCAGAATGAAGTAGACCCCAACCTTTTCCACCGTCAGGATTCAGCATGTCCCACGCAGACCACACCCGGCACGGCTTCGACCTCGAGCGCGCAATGGCCTCGGCGAAGGCGGACTGGGAAGCGGGTGCCACCCTGGGCACCCTCCGCCGCAACATCGACGAACTCGACGAGGAGATCGTAGCCCTGCTCGCACGCCGCCAGCACTGGGTCACCCTCGCCGCATTCGTGAAACGGGAATCCGGGGAAGAGGCGGTGCGGGCGCCCGAACGCGTCGATGAGGTCCTGGGCAAGGTGAAGGCCCTCGCGGATGAAAACGGGTTGTCCCACGACATCGCCGAACCCACCTACCGCGCGCTGATCGCCGCATCCATCGACCATCAGCTGGGGGCGCACCGCCTGTTGCGGGCCCGGGACACCGCCCCGCGGGTCACCGCGGGACGATGAGGGGACCGCCCGCAACCGGATCCTCCACGATGAGGGCATCCAGGCTGAAGACGTCGGCAAGCAAACCCTCCGTGAGCACCTGCCCCGGCGACCCGGTCGCCGCGATCGCCCCCTCGTGCATGACCACCAGATGATCCGAGTGGCGCACGGCCAGGTTGAGGTCGTGGAGGACCATCACGACCGTGCGGCCCAGGCGGTCCCGCAGAGTGCCGACCAGCCTGAGCACGTCGATGGCGTGGGCCAGATCGAGGTACGTGGTCGGCTCATCGAGCAACAGGGTCGGCGTCTGCTGGGCCAGCACCATCGAAATCCAGACCCGCTGGCGCTGCCCGCCCGACAACGACGACAACGGGCGCTCCGCCAGATCCGAGATGCCGGTCAAGGCCAGGGCCTCCGCTACCTCCATCTCGTCCGACCCCGACCACTGGCGCAGCCAACTCTGATGCGGATAGCGCCCCCTGGACACGAGATCCGCCACCACGATCCCATCCGGGGCCAACGGCGACTGCGGGAGCATCCCCACCATCCGGGCCAGCTCCCGCCGCGCCACCGACGTCACGTCGCGCCCATCGACGTGCAGGGAGCCCTCCGCCGGGTGCGTGCGCGCCAATGACTTCAGCAGCGTCGACTTCCCGCAACCGTTGGGGCCGATCACCGTGGTGACGGCCCCCTTGGGGATGTCGACGTCGACGCCATCGAGAATGACGCCTCCGCCGTAACCGGCCCGCAGCCCGCGTGCCCTGATTCCGATTTCGGTCGTTGTGGTCATGCGGTGGTCCTCCGATTCGAGCGGATGAGCAGATGGATGAGGAACGGGGCGCCGATGGCCGAGGTGACGATGCCCACCGGCAATTCCCACGGCGCGATGCCGCGGGCGATGACGTCGGCCACCGTCACCAGCGCGGCACCCGCCGCGGCGGACGTGGCCAGGGGAGGGGACGGGACGCCGGCGAGCCGCAGCGCCAACTGCGGCGCGACGAAGGCCACGAATCCGATCGGGCCCGCCGCGGCCACCGACGACGCGGCCAATGCGACGGCCACGAGCAACAGGGCGACCTGGCTGAGCTGGACCCGGCCGCCCAGGGCCGACGCCGTCGCCGGCCCGAGCTGCAGGACGGACAGGCGAAACGCCATCCACCCGAACAGGCCCATGGCGACGGCGACGCACAGCGCCACCGCCGCCAGCCCCGACCACGACGCCCCCGACAGGCTGCCGGACAGCCAGGTCCGCGCCGCGGCCGCATCCCGCAGATCGGACGCCGCCATCAAGTAGATGATGTACGCCTGCAACAGCGCCGACACGGCGATGCCGATCAGCACCAGCCGGAAGGGATCCACGCCGCGGCGCCACGCCAGCAGCCAGATCGCCGCCGTCACCGTCAATGCGCCGGCGAACGCGGCGAGAGGGATGCCGACGCCCGACAGCGTCGGCGCCGCCGCCCCGTAACCGCCGCCGCCGAGAACCGTGCCCGCGACGATGATCGTCACCGCCATCGCCGAGGCGCCTTCGGTGATGCCCAGGACATCGGGGCTGGCCAGCGCATTGCGCGCGATCGACTGCGTCAACGCCCCGGCGATGCCCAGGGCGGCGCCCACGATCACGCCGCCCACCACCCGGGGCAGGCGCGACCCCAGCACCACCGTCCGGTCCAGCGAGGAGCCGCCGCCGAAGAGGACCTCGATGACGCGGGCCGGCGAAATCGCGTAGTCGCCCATGCCCAGGCCGACGACGACCGTCGCCAAGCACAGGACCGCGAGGCCGCCGGCGGCGAGGGCCGCACGCGGCCGCCACACCGCCGACATGCCCGCGAACCGCAGGGGCGGACGCCCCGGCACCACCGGTGGGCCGATCAATTTGGGGGTCATGCCGTCACCAACTTCCTGCGGCGCACGACCGCGATGAAGAACGGGGCGCCGACGAACGCGAGCACGACGCCGACCTCGAGTTCGCCCGAGGGGATGACCACGCGCCCGACCACGTCGGCGAAGGTGAGCAGCGCGGCACCGGCCGCCGCCGAGGCCGGCAGCAGCCAACGATGGTCCGGCCCCGTGAAAGTGCGGACCAGGTGGGGGACCATCAGTCCCACGAAGCCGATCGGCCCCGCCGCGGCCGTCGAGGCCCCGGCCAAAACCGCGACGATGACCATCGCCGCGATCCGGGCCACCGGGACGTTGACGCCGAGCCCCGCCGAGACGTCGTCGCCCAGGGCCAGGAGATTGAGCGTCGGGGCCGTGGCGAATCCCGCGAGGATCCCGATCGCCAGAATCGGGGCGATGGTCAGCGCCACCCCCAGATCGCCGGCGGCCACCGACCCCACCGTCCAGAACCGCACCCGGTCGAGGGCCCGCGCATCCGACAGGACCAGCGCGGACGTCAGCGAAGCGAGCAGGGCGGTGATGGCGGCGCCGGCGAGGATGAGCGTCAGCGGGTTGAGCCCGCCCCCGAACGAGGTGACGCCGAACACCGCGAATGCCGCGATCGCCGCGCCGACGAAGGCAAGGGCGGCCGTCGCCGGAGTGGACAGCGACCCGGCGAGCAGTGTCCCCGCGACCACCGCGAAGGCGGCGCCGGCGGAAATCCCGAGAATCCCGGGCTCCGCGAGGGGATTGCGGGTGTGGCCCTGGATGATCGCCCCCGCCACGCCGAGCGCGGCGCCCACGGACAACGCCAGGATGGTGCGGGGCACCCGGAGGTTGGCGATGATCTCGCCGTCCGACCCGCCGCGCGACCCGGTGCGCAGGGACTCCAGGGCCGGCCCGATGGCATCGGCCAGTTGGTCGGCCGACATCGGCCTCGAGCCGATGGCCAGGCTCAGTGCCGAGGCCGCGATGATGAGCACGGGCAGCGCGATCACCCAGCCGGATCTGCGCCGGCGACATGGTGCGCCCGCGACTCCGGCGCTCGGGGCCCGGACGGGTGTGTATGACATGTGATTCTCCGCAATAGGGGTTCCATGGATGCTGGCCAGGACATAGGCTAGCATTCAGGCGAGGCAAGCCTGCATTGCCTGTGAATGGTGGGCCTAAATCCCGCGCGTGGCGCGGGTGGCGCACCCCGGAACGAGTTAAGGAAACCAGATTCAGTGAAGCGAACCATTGGGAAAGCCGCGGCGATCGTCGCGGCGGCCGGCCTCCTCCTGACCGGCTGCTCGAAAGCCGATGAACCCGCGGAAGGCGACCGGAAGGACGCCGGAACGGTCAGCATCGCCCATGCGTGGGGAACCGACGAATACCCCGTCAAGCCCGCCAAAGTGGTGGCCTCCGGCGTCGCCGTCGACAATCTCCTCGCCTGGGCGTGACCCCCGACGTGGTCATCGAAACCCCCGAGGACAAGGGCGCCCCGTGGCGCGCTGAGGCGCTGAAGGGGGTCGAGCGCATCGACGTCCCCGATTTCCGCACGGTTCCCGTCGAGAAGATCGCCGCCGCGAAGCCCGACTTCATCGTCGGCGACTTCTGGCGGATCACGCAGGAGACCTACACGAGCCTCAAGGAGATCGCCCCGACCCTCGGCGGCATCGGCGCGGAGGGTGAATCCCTCGGCTGGAAGCCGCAGCTGGAGGCCCTGGGCAAGATCTACGGCAAGGAGGGCGACGCGAAGAAGGTCATCGACGAAGACGCCGGGCGCTTCGACTCCGTGAAGTCGGACCTGCCGAAGCTCGAGGGCAAGACGGGCGTCATCGCCCAGTACGCGCCGCAGCGGGGCATGGGCGTGGTCGCGGATCCGGAGGAGCCGGGCAACTCCGCGCTCTACGACCTGGGCATGAAGGTGCCCGATTCCTTCGCGTCCCTCCCGCAGCGATCGGGCCGCGCCATGGTGTCCCCCGAGAACATCTCCGTGATCGACGCCGACTTCATGGCCGTGTACGCCGTCTCCGGCGGTCCCGACGAGATTCGCGCGATCCCCGGCTTCTCGGACCTGCGCCAGGTCAAGAACGACGCGACCATCTTCGGCGATGCCGTGCTGGTGCAGGCGCTGAACAGCCCGAGTTCCCTCAGCCGCGCCTGGGTCCTCGAGCAGCTCCGCCCGACCCTCGAAAAGGTCGCGAAGCAGTAGTCCCAGACGGGCCCCGCCCGGCGGGGCCCGAAGAAAGGTGCAAACGATGAGTTCGAAACTGCTGCGGCGCTGCTCCGTGGCGTGCGCGCTGAGCATGTCGCTGGCTTTCGCGGCGGCTCCCGTCGCCGATGCCGGCGTCGTGCGGGGCCCCGGTCCCGCCGCGTCGATCGACGAGTCCGAGAAGCTGCCGGTCATCTACGTCACCGGCTCGAACGAGCCGAAACAATCGGCGGATGCCTTCGCCGCCTCGATGCGGCGCTTCGGCGTGGACGTCCACGTGTTCATGGTGTGGGAGCCGTCCGACCCCGCCACCAGCCCCTATGTCACGGTGAAGGGAAACTCGGCCCGGATCCCGGCTTTCATCGAGAAGCTCAGGGCCGAGACCGGCCACGACAAGTTCGACGTGGTCACGTATTCGCAGGGTGGCCTGGTGACGAGGTATTGGCTGAAGGACTTCGACGGGGCGCGCCACGTCCGAAAGGTTGTGAGCCTCTCGGGGCTGATCAAGGGGTCGCCGTTCCAGGCCGATGCGGTGCGCAACGGCCAGTGCCCGCCGCCCGGGCTGGAGCTTCTCGTGCCCCCGGAACTGGCGAAGAACCCCTCCGACGCCTGCCTGGAAATGTCCTCGGAGGGTGATGAGGTGCGCCGGTTGAACACCCCGTCCGAGGCGTTGCCCGGCATCCGGTACTACAACATCACGACGACCCTGGAATACGATGCCGCGCCCTACCGCATCAATCTGATGGACGGTCCGGGCGACTACTACAACATCGTCACGCAGGACCTGTGCCCGAACGATCCGGTCGTCCATCTGACGATGACGATGACCCCGTCGGTGCAGTCCCTCGTCGCCTCCGCGCTGAAGGGGGGTCCGCTAGAAATGAAGTGCATGACCCCCGATTCTCCGCCGGGGGCGCCGTCCCTAAAGGACGTCCCGCCGCTCGAGAACGGCCCCAAGGTCACCTGATCCGGTGGCCGGGCTGATGGGACCGGCGGAAATGAAGCGGTGCCCTCCTCCTCGGCGGGCACCGCTTTCGCGTGCGCGGGGGCTTTCCTTCCGGGGCCGTTCAGGGCGGATGCCGCAGTGAAAATATGACTATTGCCACAGGGTGAGGAAAGCCTAGCCATAGCAAGCGAGGGCAACCTATTATCTTGCTTTGGCCCGGCCCCGGTTTCCCGGAGGCCGGGAACCGACACCCCGGGGCCGCCGTACGCGGCGCACCCCCAGAAAGGAACCAATCAGATGACGAACCTCATGATCGTGGGCGCCGGGCCCAAGGCCGTCGCGGTCGCGGCCAAGGCGCACGCACTGCGGGAAGTCGGCCTGGATGCGCCGGAGGTCACCGTGGTCGAGCCGCACGGGATCGGCGCAAACTGGCGGGCGGTCGGCGGCTGGACCGACGGCAAGCACCTGCTGGGCACCCCGCCGGCCAAGGACATAGGTTTCCCGTACCGGTCCGAGATCGCGGGAAACGCGGGGTCCGCGGTCGATCAGCGACTGCTCGCCAATGGATGGGTCCAGTACCTCATCGAGTCTGGCCGCTACTCCGAGTGGATCGACCGCGGCAATCCCTGCCCCCGCCATGACCTGTGGGCCGACTACCTCGAATGGGTCGCCGGCCGGGTCGGCATGGACGTCATCGCCGGAACGGTCACCCGGGCGTCGCGGCACCCCGGCGATCCCGCGGCGTGGAGCGTCTCCATCGCCGAGGGTCGGCGGAGGCACGCGCACCATGTCGACCGACGCCCTGATGATCACCGGCCGGGCCGCAGCGACCGGCGATTCGCGGAGATCCCGGGGGTGCTCTCCGTGGCCGCCTTCTGGGAGGCGGTGGTGGCGCGTTTCGCTTCCGACGCCGCCCGAGTCTCGGTGATCGGCGGCGGGGAAACCGCGGCCAGCGTCATCGACGAGCTCGTGCGCCACGACCTCGAGATCATCGACGTCATTTCGCCGCTCGCCGCCATCTTCTCCCGCGGTGAAAGCCAATTCGAGAACGCCCTGTACACGGATCCCCGGAAGTGGGCGATGTTGGACGACGACGAGAGGCGGGACGTCATCCGCCGAACCGACCGCGGTGTCTTCTCCCGGCGCGTGCAGGGATCCCTCCATGCCGAGGATCGGGTGCATCACGTCCACGGCCGCGTCGAAAAGGTGAACGGGGCGGGCGACGGCGGGCCCGCGCTCGCGGTCACCGTCGTCGACAGCCGGCATTCGGCGCAGGTGCTGCGCACGGACCTCGTCATCGATGCCCGCGGCAATTCCCCGATGTGGTTCGCGGGCTTGCTCGGCGACGAGATCGTCGCCGAGCTCCGCGTCGCCGCCGGGGGCGACCTGGCGGTCGAATCCCGTGGAGTCGGTGATCGGCCGCGACCTTTCGGTCGAGGGGATGACGCCGAAGCTCTTCCTGCCCGGCCTCGCGGGCATGGCGCAGGGCCCCGGGTTCGCCAACCTGAGTTGCCTGGGCGAGCTGTCGGACCGCGTCCTCGGCGGTTTTCCTCCTGCCTCCGCGCAGCGCGCAATCGAAGCCCGGGCGGAGGTGAAGGCATGAGCCGGGCCCTGGCTCGCTTCGCCGCCCGCGTCATCGGCCCGGACCGGCCGCATGACCGGGTCGCGGCGGACGCGGCGGCCGTCGTGGGCCCCGAATCCGTGCGCGTCGCGGATGACCCGTCCACCCCGGTGCCGGCGATTCTCGACGCCGATGCCGGCGAGGACCTCGGGGAGCCCCGCGTCGCCGTTCATCCACGGCCCTCGGGAACGCTGGTGACCGTATGCGGGAACGATGCGCCGTCCGTGGCACATCGCATCTGCGCGGGGTCGGGCGACGGCGTAACGGCCGCCCCGACTCCGTCCGGCGACGCGGCGGAGAACGCCGCCCGGTTCTGGACCGATGAACTGGAGGGGACCGTCGGCGTGCCCGCCATCGCCGAAGTACCCGGCATCGAGGAGGACCGGGCGATCGGCGTGGCGAAGGGGAGGGTGCCGCGCGAGGCGTTGGGAGCGAACCCCGTCGCGGCGTTGGTCGCGGCAGTCGCGGCCTGCACCGGGGCACCCCGCGATTCGGTCGTGGGGGTCGTCCCCGAGACCGGCCCGGACACGTGGTCCGGGCAACCCCTGCCCGTTCGCGTGCGGCCGCGGCCGGGGCAGTCCCGCGAAGACGCCGCCGCCGAAGCTCTCGCGCGGGTCGCAGCCGCCGACGATGGCGTCCGCCGTGTGGGTTTGCCCGGCATCGTGGCGGCGCTGGGCAGGTCGCCGTTTCCCGTGGCCGTCGTCATTCGGTCGCCCCTCGATTGCGGAGGGGCGCGGATCGTCGACGATCGCGCCCCCGTGCCGGAATTCTGCCTGGCCGGAATCGACGCGGTCGTCGGCGACGCCTCCGCGGTCTCCCTGAGCGTGCGCGCCCGCGGCGGGCAGGCCGGCGCCCGCTCCCTCCTCGCCGCGGTCACCGCCGCGATCGAGGGAACCGGGCAGAAGGCCGCCCGTCCGGCGCCCCGTCGCGATCGGAACTCGGCGCATCGGAACTGGGCGCATCGGAACTGGGCGCGCGGAAGCCGGCTCCGGGGCGCCGGAGCCGCCGCCGACGCGAACCTCGGCGTCCTGTGCGCCGCGGTGGCCGAAGTCCTCGACCTTCGGTGGGAAAAGGCGCCGGGCCCCGGCGACGACTTCTTCCGGCTCGGCGGCGACAGCATGGCCGCGTTGAGGCTCAGCGCCGCATTGTCCGCGCGCGGTATGTCCCTCGAGGTCCGCGGCATTTTCGAGCATCCGGTGCTCGGCGAGCTCGCCGGCCTGATGCGCCCCGGCGCCGCGGATGGGGCCGGAACGGATGCCGCCGGCGGGGCGGCGGAGACCGCCGCGTCCGCCGAACCCATGTCCGCGTCCGGGCTCAGCGCCGAGCAGCTCTCGGCGCTGCTCGGGAAGGAGAACCGATGACGGGTGCCATCGCCGACGTCGTCGCGCTGACCCCGCAGCAGTCGGGCCTGTGGGCGACCGGCGCCGCAACGGAAGAGTATGACCCTTACCTGGTCGTCCTCCGGCTGCGGCTGACCGGTCCCGGAGCGCTCGATCGCTTTCGGGAGGCCCTCGGCACCGTCGTCGGGCGCCATCCGCACCTCGGGGGCCGGGTGCTTTCCGCCGGCGTGCCCCACCCCGTGCTCGTCGTGCCCGGGGCGCCCCGGTTCGACTGGTCCGAGGTCGACGCCCGTGGGGCCGCGGATCCCGGCGCCGAATTGCAACGGCATGCGGAGCGGAGCAGGCCCGGCCCCTGGACACGATCGCGGGCCGTTGACGAGGGTCAAAGCCGTCGGCTCGGTGAATCTGAGTGGGGGATCCTGATCACCGTCCATCACATCGTCATCGACGGTTGGTCGATCCCGATCTTCCTGGGCGAGGTCGTCGCGGCCAGGCAAACGAGGCCGACGAGCTGCCGCCGGCACCGCCGATCCGCGATCACGCCGCCTGGGTGGCCGCGGCGGATCCCGGGGAAGCCCGCGAGGCCTGGCGCCGCGCCTTTGCCGGATTCGCCGAAATGCCGATGGTGGGGCCCGCGGGAAGGCCGGCGGGCGCCCCCGAAGTGGGCGAAGCCGTGCTCGGCGAGGCCGATACCGCCGGGCTGCTGGCCTTCGCCCGGGAATCCGGTTTGACCGCGAACACGCTCATGCAGTTGGCGTGGGCGCGGATCCTGTCGGGGCTCGTGGGCCGCGACGACGTGTGCTTCGGGCAGACCGTCGCCGGCCGGCACCCGTCGATCCCCGGTGCGGATCGCATGATCGGGGGCCTGGTTTCCACGGTCCCGGTCCGCGTGGACGTCGGCGATGAGTCGCCCGCGGAGGCGGGTGCCCGTCTCCAGTCGGTCACCGGAGTCTTGCGGGACGCCGACCACATCGGCATGTCCGACATCATCAAGTCGATCGGCGCGGGCGACCTTTTCGACACCCTCCTCGTCGTCGAAACACGCCGCGCGGGGACGCCCCCGCCCCCGGCGACGATTTCGATTGCGGCGGCGGTGCGCGCCTGGGCCTGGACCGCATCGACTCGCCCAGCCACTATCCGTTGACGGTCGTGCCGGTCATCGAGGGCGGGCGCCTGGTGGTGCGGGTCGAATCGGCTCCCGGGTCGGGATTCGCCCCGGGCATCATGGCGCGCCGCTTCGTGGCGGTTCTCGGGCGTTTGGCGGGGGCGGGCTCGCTCGCTGCCGTGGACTGCTGCTCGATTCCGAGACGCCGATCATCCGGGGCGCCCGGCCGGATCCCGGGCCGGGGCCGGAAACGGCGGATGAAGCGCTGCGCGCCATCGCGGACGAGTGCCCCGGTGCGGACGCGATCGTCGACGTGCACGGGACCGTCGATTTCCGGGGCGTGGCCGAGCTCGCCGAGGCGATGGCGTCGGGGGCTGCGCGCCGCCGGGGTTTCCGCCGGTGACGCCGTGGCCGTGATGCTGCCGCGGGATCGCCGAGTGCTCGCGGCCCCCTTCGCGGTGGCGTCCCTCGGGGCGCACACCATCCACATCGATCCCGATTCGCCGCCGCAGCGCGCCGCGGCGATCATCGAGGATTCCGGGGCGCGCCACCTGTTGGCCGCCGACGGCGTCGCCGGCCGGGTGCGCGCCTGCCTGGGGGAGGACGACCCCGGGAACGCGCCATCGTCGGAAGAGGACGCCAACTGGCCTTGACGACGGCCATGCCGGACCTCTCCGGCGAACTGCGCTGGTGGGGGCCGCTGCGTGCCTCGGCCGGGACGAAAGCCCCGGCACCGGAGGACGCCATGTACGCGGTGTTCACCTCGGGCACGACGGGCCGGCCGAAGGGCGTCCTGGTCCCGCACCGCGCGCTGCTCAATCTGTGGCGGCACCACGGCCGGAACATCCTGGCGCCGCTCGCCGCCGAACTGGGGCGGCAAGTGCGCGTCGGGCATGGCTGGTCGACGGGGTTCGACGCCGCGTGGCAGCCGGGGATCGCACTGCTCAGCGGGGCGACCGTCGTCATGCTGGACGGCCCCGACCGTTCGGATCCGGCGCGGCTGGTCGCGGCCCTGCGCGACAACGCCATCGATGTCTTCGACACCACCCCGTCGATGCTGGCGGAACTGGAACGCGCCGGGTTCTTCGCGGAGGGCGCGCCCCTGTCCGTCCTCGCGTTGGGCGGGGAGGCCATCTCCCGCGACGTCTGGCGGAGGCTGCGCGGCATGGCTGGCCTCAAGGCGATCAACTGCTACGGCCCGACGGAAACCACGGTCGAGGCCCTCATGGCCCCCTTGTCCGAGTACCCGGAGCCGACGATCGGGCGACCGTTGGACGGGATGGCCGTCGCCGTCGTCGACCACCGTTTGCGCCCGGTGCCGCCCGATGGGTCGGGCGAACTTATCATCTCGGGCCCGCAGTTGGCGATCGGCTACATCGGCCGGCCCGAACTGACGCGGCGTTCCTTCGTGGAAAGGGCGGGCCGCCGCTGGTACCGCACCGGGGACGTCGTCCGCCGTCACAGCGGGGACGGGCTGCTGGTGTTCGGGGGGCGCGCAGACGAGCAGATCAAGATCAACGGTTACCGCGTCGAACCGGCCGAGGCCGGAGTGGTGCTCCGCTCCATCGACGGAGTCGAGGCCGCGGAAGTGATCGCGCACCGGGTCGGCAACCGGATGCGGCTGGCGGCCCTGGTCGTCGCATCGTCGCCGGTGGCGGACATCCGCGCCGAGGCGGCGAAGCTGCTGCCGTCGTACCTGCTGCCCTCGCCCGTGGTCGAATGCGCGTCGATCCCGCTCAACCGCAACGGCAAACTGGACTCCGCCGCGGCGGCGGCGATGGTCCGCGAAGAGATGGCGCGCACCGACGGGGCACCCTCCACTCCCGAGGAGAAGGCGGTGGCCCGGTGCGTCCGCGACATGACGGGCATGGACGTCGCATTGTCCTCCGGTCTCGCCGACGCCGGCATCGACAGCCTCGGCGTCATGGATCTCATCGTACGCCTGCGCGCCGAGGGGTCGACGTCGGCGCGGCCCCGGCATTGGGCGCCGCGGACCTCAGGTCGCTGGCCGCGGTCGTCCGGCCGATCGCGGCCGAGCCCCCGGTTCCCGCGGCCGGCGCCGACCCCGGCCGGCCAATCGAGCTGGCCCCGCTGGCGGCCCGGTACGCGGTGCTCGGCGGAGCCGTCGAATCGACCCATTCGCAGGGCCTGCGGCTGCGCCCGGGCACCTCGGCCGACGCCGCCGAGTCGGCGTTGCGGCGCGTGATCGGCGCGCACCCCGCACTCGGCGCCCGGTACGACGATTCCGGCCCTCGGGCGCGGCTGATCCCGCGGGAGGATCCGGACTTCGTCTTCCGCATCGCCGGATCCGGCGAACGGGACGAGGGCGGCGTCCTCGACGCCCACCACGGCGCACTCGATCCGGCCGCCGGCCGGATGGTGGCCGCCACCTACGGCGGCGGAACCGAACCCTGGCTGGTGGTCACCATCGCCCATCTCGCGGTCGACATCATGTCGTGGCGCTTCATCCTGGAGGATCTCGCGCTGGCCCTGGGCGGGCAGCCGCCCCTCGGCGAAGAAGCGCGCGGGGATGCCCCGCACGGCCCGCCCGAGACGGAAGCCCCCGGCAGCCCGTTCCGGCGCGTGCCCGTCCCCCCGGTGGGGCTGCGGCACGCGGACCCGCGGGTCGACCGGCCCGCCGACGTCCGCGCCCGGCACGAGGTTCTCGACGCCGCGACCACCGCCGCGGTGGAACGCGCGGCGCTCGAACGCGGCGCATCCCTGCGGGACGTCCTGGAATCGGCCGTCGCCGTCGCCGCGACCCCAGATGAATCGGGGATGACGGCAATCACCCGCACCACGCTGGGCCGCCCCGACGGCGGCGCCGATCGGCGGGTCGGCTGGTTGACCGCCGAAGAAGCCGTCCTCATTCCCGCGGCCGACGCGAGGGGCTTCATCGCGGGCGGCGGGCCCCCGCCGTCGCCGGCGACGGATCCGTCGGCGGTGGGCGCCGTGAACGTCAACTACCTCGGGCGCATGGACATGGCGATGCCCGAGACCCGCGAATGCCGGCTGATCGGTCAGGGGGAGTTCTTCCGGCGATTCGGCGCACCGGGCCATTCCGCCGTCCCCCCGTGCCACGGAGCGGGGATCACGGCGGCCATGGACCGGGGCCCCGGGGGACCCGTGCTCGGCCTGCGGTTCGAAATCGACGTCCCCGCCGTCGGCGAGGACGCGGCCGCACGATTCCGCACCGGCGTCGTTCGGGCGCTGGAAACCTTCGCCGGATCGGCGATGAACGAGAAAGACGAAAACAACTCATGATTGACCTGGAAACCCTCCGCGGCATCCTCGCCGACGAACTCGGCGTGAGCCCGACCGACATCGGCGCCGGCGATGATCTGGTGAACCTCGGCCTCGATTCCCTCGGCGTGATCGGGATCAGCGAGGAACTCCGACGCAGAGGTTGCGGCGTCCACTATTCGGCCCTGGTGCTGGAGCCGACGCCCGAAGCGTGGTTGCGGATCATCGGCGAATCCGCCGCCGACGAAGGTGGGGCGGACCCCTCGGGTGGGATGACCGTCCCCGGTGGCGCGGACGAGGATGATGGCGAGCCTTTCCCCATGGCTCCCATGCAGCACGCCTACTGGGTGGGCCGGCGCGACGACCTCGGCCTCGGTGGAGTCGCGGCGCACCTCTACGTCGAGTTCGATGGCGGGGGAATCGACGCCGCCGCGCTGGGGCGTGCCGCCCGCGCCCTCATCGACCTGCACCCGATGCTCCGCACGCGGGCGCTCGGCGACGGGCGGCAGCGGGTGCTGCCCGCCTCGCCCGGGCCGGCCCTGACCATCGACGACGCGACCGGTCTGCAGGAAGAGGAGATCGAGCGGCGGCTGCGGGAAAAGCGGGAGGTGAAGAGCCACCAGAAACTCGACGTGGATGCCGGCGAGGTCATCGACCTCACCCTCACGCTCCTGCCGGGGGATCGCCATCGCCTGCACGTCGACGTCGACATGTTCGCCTGCGACGCGATGAGCTACCGCACGCTCCTGGACGACCTCATGCGCATCTACCGGAACGAGCTGGGGCACGGGGCGGCGCCCGCCGACGGCGACGACGGCCGCGCCGTCCCCGAGCGCCCCGGCGTGACGTACCGGGAGTACCGCCTGGCCATGGCGGATTCCGGCGGACCGGACGCGGAGGACGCGCGGTACTGGGAAACGCGGGTGCCCGAACTTCCGCCGCCCCCCTCCCTGCCCTTCGTCGAGGAGGCCCGGCGCGCCGACCCCCGGCGCAGCATCCGGCTCGAGCACAGGGTCGGGGCACTCGACGCGGCCCGGTTCGGCGATGCGGCCCACGCCGCGGGCGTGACGCCAGCGATGGTGCTGGCCACGTTGTTCACCGAGGTCATCGCCCGCTGGTCGACGCAGCGGAGGTTCCTGCTCAACGTGCCGTTGTTCGCCCGCGAGCAGGTGCACCCGGACATCGGCGGCGTCGTCGGCGACTTCACGAACTCCGTGATCGTCGGGGTGGATGCGGACCCGGGGGCATCGTTCCTCGACCGCGTCCGGGCGCTGTCCCGCGAAGTCCATCTCGCGGCCTCGCACTCGACGGTGACGGGGCTCGACGTGCTCCGGTCGCTCGGCGCCCACCGGGGCGAGCCGGTCATGGCCTCGGTGGTGTTCACGTCCGGCCTCGATCTCGGCGAGGTCTTCTCGAGCCGGGTCCGGGACATCGCCGGCGATCCCGTGCACATCCTTTCGCAGGGCCCGCAGGTCGACATTGACGCCCAGGTCGTGGAATTGGACGGGGGATTGCTGGTCAACTGGGACGTCCGGCGCGATTGCCTGCCCGAGGGCGTCATCGGCGACATGTTCGGCGCGTTCACGCGCCTGCTCGACGCGGTCGCCCGCGATGTCCCGGACTGGAACCGCCCGCTGTCGGTGCCGCTGCCCCCGGCGCAGGCCTCGCGCCGGGCGGCCATCGCCCGCGACTCGGCCGATGGCGGCGCCTCGATCGGGCGGCGGACGCTGCACCGGGAGTTCCTGCGCCGCGCGGAGGAGGCCCCGGAGCGGGTCGCGGCCGTGTCCGCGGACGGCGCCGTCTCCTACGGCGAATTGGCGGACGGAGCCTCGGCCCTGGCCGCCGAACTGCGCCGTCGCGGGGTCCGATCGGGAGACGTCGTCGCCGTGTCTCTGCCCCGAGGAGTCGGCCAGATCACCGCGATCCTGGCGGTCCTCATGGCGGGCGCCGCCTACCTGCCCATCGGCGTCGGGCAGCCGGGTCCGCGCCGGGATGCGATTCTGCGGAGCGGCGGTGCCCGGCACGTCATCGCCGATCCGGCCCGCATCGGCGAACTGCCCCCGGAGGTCGCCGTCGTCGATCCCGCGGCCGTCCCGGACGGGGCGGCGGATGGCGTGGACGCCGGCGCCGGGCCGGAGGACCTGGCCTACGTGCTGTTCACCTCGGGTTCCACCGGCGAGCCCAAGGGGGTGGAGGTCGCTCATGGCGCGGCGGCCCACACCATCGACGCGATCGCGTCGAGGTTCGGGTGCGGGCCGGAGGACCGGACCATCGCCCTTTCGGCGTTCGACTTCGACCTCTCCGTCCTCGATCTGATGCTCCCGCTGTCCGTCGGCGGCGCCGTGGTGCTCGTCGGCGAGGAGTCGACCCGCGACGCGGCGGAATGGGCGCGTCTGATCCGCGAGCACTCCGTCACCGTCGTCAATGCCGCGCCCGGGCTGGTGGGGATGCTCCACGACATCGCGTCTGACGACGAGCTGGCGGGCGTCCGGCTGATCCTCACCGGCGGTGACCGGGTGCCGCCGTCGTTGGGCCGCGCCCTGTCGCGGCGCGTCCCGGGGCTCCGGTTCATCGCCATGGGCGGCGCCACCGAAGCGGCGATCCACTCCACCCGCGAAGAGGTGGGGCCCGATTACCCGGACGACTTCGCGTCGGTCCCGTACGGGCTGCCGCTGGACGGGGTCCAGCTGAAGGTGGTGAACGAACGCGGCGAGGAATGCCCCGATCACGTGATCGGCGAAGTGTGGATCGGCGGCGCCGCCGTCGCGCGGGGCTACCGCGGCATGCCGGAATTGACCGCCCGGAAGTTCATCCGGTCCGGTTCCGTGGATTGGTATCGCACGGGCGATCTGGGCCGCGTGCTGCGCGACGGGCGCGTGGAGTTCATCGGCCGCGCCGACGGCCAGCTGAAGATCCGCGGTTACCGCGTCGAGCTGGGCGAGGTGGAGGCGGCGCTCGAATCTCTGCCCTGGGTTTCCGGTGCCGCGGCGACCGGGGCCGATGGCGCGATCGTCGCGGCGATCGTGCCGGCGCCGGATGCCGGGCGCGTGCCGACCGGCGCCGAGGCGCGCGCGGCGCTGGCGGGGATCGTGCCGGAGTACATGATCCCGGATGCGATCGCCGTCATCGAGGAGCTGCCCGTGACCGCCAACGGCAAGAAGGACCGGGCTGCCGTGTCCGCGCTGGTCGACCGTGGGCCGCGCGGCGTCGCCGAGCCCCCGGACGGTCCGGTCGAGTCGGCGGTGGCCTACCTGTTCGGGGCTCTGACCGGGGCCGACGGCTGTTCCGCCGCGGACGATTTCTTCGACGTCGGCGGCAACTCGATCCTGGCCACGACCCTGACCGCCCGGATCCGCGAGCTTCTCGACGCCGCGGCGTTCTCGGTCGCGGACGTTTTCGAGGCGCGGACGGTGCGCGGCATCGCCGCGCGGGTGAGCGAGTCCGGCCGATCGCCGGGGGACGTCGCCGCGATGGCGGCGATGCTGATGGAGTTCGCCGATGGCGGGGAGGACGCGCGATGAGGGACCTGGAAGAGGTGCGGCGGCTGATGGCTCGGCACCGCGGCGAATCCGGCACGGTGGCCGACCGCCCGGCCCGGTCGCTGCCGGATCGGGCGCCCGCGTCGGCGGCGCAGAAATCGGTGTGGCTGGCCTCGGCGCTCGACCCGGACGACGTGTCGTACAACCTCTGCCTGAAGTTCACCTTCGAGGGCCGCATCGACGCCGATGCGCTCGCGGGGGCCTTCGGGGATCTCGTCGACAGGCACGAAGTGCTGCGCACGACGTACCACGCAGACGACGAAGGAGCCCTGCAACAGCGCATCCACGCCGACCTCGAGCCGGAGATCACCCGGCACGCGATGCCGCCGGGCGACGCGGGCGACGCCGCCGTCGATGCGCTGGCCGCCGAGCAGGTCCGCCGGCCCTTCGACCTAGCGGCGCAGTCGCCGCTGCGCCTCGCCATCTGCGAACGGGGCCCCGGGGGGGTGGATGCGGTGATGGTGATCCAGCACATCGCCTGGGACGGGATGACCATGCCCGTGCTGGCCCGGGACGTCGCCCGCCCGTATCGGCTGCGCACCGGCCGGCCCACCGAGGGGGACGGCTCCGTCCCGCCGTTGGCCGTCCAGGTCGCCGACTTCGCGGAATGGGAGGCGACCCATCCGGACGCTTCCGGAGAGGACCATTGGCGTTCCGTGTTCCCGGACGGTGTGCCGCAGATGAGGCCGATGCTCGGCGGGGCGGCGGATGCTCCCCCGAACGCCGGGGGACGGGTCGATGCGGTGCTTCCCGACGACGCCGCGCGGGCGCTGACGGCCATCGCGGAGGAGTCGTCGGTGACCCCGTTCGCTGTGTTCCTCGCGGCGCATCATCTGGTGCTGCGCGCGGTGACCGGGGCGCGGGACACGGTGACAGGCACGACGGTGGCCAACCGGGAGGCCGTCGGCGCGGATGAGCTGATCGGCAACTTCAGCAACCAGGTGCCCATCCGGATCTCGGACGGCGGAGCGGAGACGTTCGGCGATCTGGTGCTGCGGGCCGCGCGGTCCATCACCGGCGCGATGTCGGCGAAATCCGTTCCCTTCGATCGGATCGCCGCCATCGCGGGGGTCGACCGGGCGGCGGGGGAGACCCTGTTCCCGGTGCTCGTCCTCTTCCTCCACGAGGGCATCGCCGGGCCGCGGCTGCCGGGCGCCGAGACCTCGTGGGAGCTGGTCCACGCCGATGCCGCGCTCCACGCGGTGGCCACGGAGGCGTTCATGCACCCGGGCCGGGTGGAGGTCCAGATGACCCACCGCCTGGACTCCGTGTCGGCCGAGGGGGCGCGGGCCCTGCAACGGGCGTTGGCCGCGGTGCTGTCGAACGCGGGCGCCGACGTGCCGACGGAGGAATTGGCGCAGGTGGCGCGGGCCGAGATCGAGTCGGCCGCCGCGCCCGCCTCCGCGATGGGCCGGGGCCGCCGGGTGCCGGTCGAGCCCGGCGACGTCGACGCGATGATCCGCGCGGCTTCGGCCGCGTCCCCGGATGCGGTGGCGGTGGTCGCGGAGGACCGCACTCTCACCTACGCCGAGTTCGATGCGCGGGTCTCGGCCTTGGCCGTGCGGCTCGCGGAGGCGGGGGCGCGCGCCGGCGAGATCGTCGCCGTCGTCGCCGAACGCGGCTCATGGCTGCCCTGCGCGATCACCGCCGTGATCCGCACGGGCGCGGCGGTGGTCCCGGTGGATCCCCGGTACCCCGCCGAGCGGATCCGGATGATGCTCGACGACGCCGCACCCGCGGCCATCGTCCTCGCCGGCGATGTCCCGCTGCCGGACACGGCGGCCGCGATCGTCGACGTGGAGCGTATCGATGAGGAGGGGCCGGAAGCCGGAACGCCCGAATTCGTTCCGGCGCGGCCCATCCGCGGCGACGACCCGGTCTACCTCATTTACACGTCGGGGACGACGGGCCGGCCCAAGGGAGTGGTCAACCACCACCGGGGCGTCGCGTCCCATCTGCAGTGGATGGCCCGCACCTTCGGCGACGGCCCGATCCGGATGCTGCACAAGGCGCCGATCTCGTTCGACGTGGGCATGGGCGAAGTGCTGCTGGCCCTGACTTCCGGGGGCACGGCCGTGATTCCCCCGGCCGATTGGTGGGCGGGGGACGCCGAGGGCCTTGCCTCGATGATCGAGGAACACCGGGTCACGGTGCTGTCGCTGGTGCCCGGCCTGCTGCGCGAGCTGCTCGCGGCGGGCGCGGCCGGGCGGCTGAGGACGCTGCGCCACCTGCTGCTCGGCGGCGAAGCGGTGCCCACCGATCTCGCGCGGCGGGCGAGGGCGGAGATCGGCTGCCGCGTGCACGGCCTCTACGGCCCGAGCGAAACTGCGATGGACGTCGCCTGGGTGGAATACGGCGATGATTTCCCGGAGGACGGCTTCCTGCTCGGCGCCGCCGAGGACAACAACGACCTCCACGTCCTGGACGAAAACCTGCGGGAGCTGCCCGTCGGCGAGGCCGGCGAGCTGTGCATCGGCGGGGTGCAGGTCGGCCACGGGTATCACGGGGCCCCGGACGCCACCGCGGATGCCTTCGTGGACGACCCCTTCGAACCCGGCGGAACCCTGTACCGCACCGGCGACGTGGCGAAATGGGGAGCCGACGGCATGCTGCGCTTCCTCGGCCGCATCGGCGACCAGGTGAAGATCCGGGGCAACAGGGTGGAACTGCTCGACATCGACGCGGCGCTGTGCAGGGTGCACGGGGTCGCGGCCGGCGCGTGCCGGCTCTTCGGGGTAACCGGCGCACCGGCGCGGCTCGTGGGCTACGTGGTCGCGGCCGACGGCGGAAAGCCGGACGAGCGCGCCATTCTCGCGGAGCTGGCCCGGGCCCTGCCCGCGTACATGGTGCCCGGGACGATCGTCGCAGTGGATTCCCTCCCCACGACCGCGACCGGGAAACTCGACCGTGCGGCCCTGCCGGAACCCCCGGGCGCACATGCCGCCGGAGGCGACGCCGACGAACCGCGCGGGGCGGCCGAGCTGGCCGTCGCCGATGCGTTCGCGCGCGCCATCGGGAAGGATGTCCGGCCGACCGCGCAGTCCGGGCTGATCGAGCTCGGGGGCGATTCCATCACGGCGATCCGCGCGATCTCGCTGTTGCGCCGCAGCGGCTGGGAGGCCGAGGTGCGCGACATCCTCGGCGGCGGGACCGTCCGCACCGTGGCCGCCGCCGCGCGGCCGGTGTCCGCGACCGATCCCGCCGACGGGGCGGACGGCGGGGGATTCGCCGCGCTGGCTCCCGTCCATCCGTTGGCCGCGGCGCTGCTGGAGTCGGCCCCCGGCGGCGGTGGCCTGTGCCAGGCGCGGCTGCTGACCGCGCCGGCGGATTTCGGCGCGGAACGGCTGTCGGAGGTTCTGCAACGCCTGGCCGGGCTCCACCCCATCCTCTCCCGCGCGGTGGCCGACGACGGCGGATGGCCGATGTTCGCGGAGCCGCCCGCTGGCGCCGAACCATTCACGATGGCGGAGGCGGAGGCGGAGGTCGCCGCCGCGGACGGGGTCGGGGAACTGATCGCGGAGCTCGCCTCCCGGCTCGATCCCGCCCGCGGGACGATGCTCGCCGGCGCGGTGGCCGAACTCCCCGCCGGGCGCCGCATCGTGCTGGTCGCCCATCACCTCGTCGTCGACGCGGTGTCCTGGGAGACCCTCATCGACGACTTCCGCGATCTCCGCGGCGTCGCAAAGCACACCGCCGCCGACCGCCAGCCGGAAGCGGCCGTCGCGGACCATGCGCGCCGCCTGCGCGCCGCCACACTGTCGGGCGAATTCGACGAAGACCTCGCCGCCTGGGAGAAGATCGCCGCGGACGCATCGGGGACGCTGGCCATCGACCCGGCCCGCGACACCGAAGCGACGGTCGACATCGCGGAGATCACCATGCCCGAAGCGTCGTCCGCCGCACTCGCCGCCGGCGTGGAGCGGGCCTTCGGGTGCCGCGGGCAGGACCTGCTCATCGCGGGGCTGTCCATGGCGCTGCGCCGGCTGGGCCTCGACGCCGACGGCACGGTCGGGCTGACCCTCGAATCCCACGGCCGCGACGCGACCGGCTCCGTGCCACCGGTGCCGCCCGACGCGGTGGGCTGGTTCACCGCCGCGTACCCCGTCGCGGTGGAGGTCGACGACGGCCTCGACCCCGTCGCCGCGGTGCACGCCGTGCGCCGGGCCCGCCGGCGCCTGCCCGATGACGTCCACGTCCACGGCTGCGCCATGTGGCTGGGCGGGCGACCGGCGCCCCGGCCCATCGCCTGCCTGAACCACCTCGGGACCGTCGCCTCCGATGCCCGGGAAGGGGACTTCGCGCTCGCCCCGGAAGCCCCCGCCCTCATCGGCGCGGCCGATGCGTCGGCGCCGCTGCCCAACGTCATCGACGTGATGTCGCACGTCGGCGCGGACGGGCTGCTGGCCGCGACCATCAGGGTCGCCGCGAAGGTGCCCGGCGCATCCGGCGCCGCGGACGTCGGCCGGGAGCTCGGGGCCGCGCTGGCGGACATCGCGGCCGCGGCGGCGACGGGGGATGCCCGGCGCGCAGCCGCCGATTTCACCGCCCCCGGCATCACGGACGCCGACGTCCGCGCCTGGGGCGGCGAAATCGAGGACGTGCTGCCGCTGACGCCGATGCAGGAAGGGCTGATGCTTTCGTCGCTGACCTCGGGCGATCCCGCGGGATACGCGGTGCAGACGCCGCTGCGCGTGCGCGGCCGCGTCGATGCCGCGGCGCTGGGCCGAGCCGTCGGCGCCGTGCTGCGGCGGTTCCCCAACCTGCGCATCCAACCCGCGGCCACGGTGGACGGCACCCCGGTGGGCGTCGTCAGGCCCTGCGGCGCGTTCGGCTGCCGGGTCCGCGACGCGAACCGGGCCCCCGACCTCATCGCCGCCGACGCCGCCGAGGGATTCGACTTCGCCGCCGCGCCCCTGCTGCGGGTCACGGTCGCGCACCCCGGCGACGGCGCCGACGGCGAGACGCTGGTGCTCATCTCGGCCCACCACATCCTCACCGACGGCTGGACCGGACAGCTGCTGCCCGTGGCCATCTTCGCCGAATACGCCCGCGAGATCGGGGCCGACCCCGGCGTCGGCCGCGTCGGCGACCCCGGGGCGTTCCCGGCGCTGCTCGAGGCGATCGCGGAAGACGGGCCGGAGGCCCGGAGGGCCTGGGAAGCCAGGCTGCGCGGGGTCGCCCCGGCGCTGGTCGGGCCGGAGGCCACGCCCACCCGGGCTGGACAGTCGTCGCGGATGAGCTCGGTCGGCCAGGACGTCGTGGACCGGCTCCACGCGGTCACCCGCCGACTCGGGGTCACCCCGGCCGTCGCCTACCAGGCGGCGTGGGCGCGGACCCTCGGGATCGTCCTCGGCAGGGGCGACGTCGTGTTCGGGGAGGTCGTGTCCGGGCGGGATCCCTCTATCGCCGGAGTGGCGGAGGGCATCGGCTGCTTCGCCAACCTCGTCGCCGTCCCGGCGTCGGTCGACCCCTCCGGCACCTGGGCCGGCGCGCTGGCGCAGATGCGCGACGAGCGCCTGCCGCTGCTGGGCCACGACCATTTCCCCATGACCCGGGCGCTGTCCGTCACGGGCGCGCGCCGGTTGTTCGACACCATGTTCGTGCACCAGTCCTACCCCCCGCACCAGGACCGGCTCGCGTCGATCCTGGAGTCCTGCGGGCTGGGCCACGTCGGCACCGACCCGGGTGGCACCACGGACAACGCGGCGCTGCTGATGGTGTTCCCCGGGGACTCCGTCATCGGGGGAGCGGGGACCCGGTTCCTGTTCACCTTCGCCGCGGGCGTCATCGACGACGCCGCGGCGGAGGTCATCGAAAAGCTCTTCCTCGGGTGCGTGCGCGCCATCGCCGACGCCCCGGACGCGGCGATCGCGGACGGGCCCGTGCCCGACGAATTCGATGCCATGGCCCTCGGGGGAATTCTCCGCTGACGGCTCTGACCGGGACCCGAATCACACACTTCGAAAGGAAAAACATGCAGACCCAGATCGGATCCGCTTGGCTGCGCCGCTTCGGGCGCGCAGCGGTGCGGGGGGCGACGCCCCTCGTGATCTGCCCCCACGCGGGCGGCGGGGCGGCGGCCTACCGGCCGTTGGCCGCGGCAATCGAGGAAGCGGCGCAAGGGGCGGTGGACGTCATCGCGCTGCAGTACCCGGGCCGCCAGGACCGCATCGCCGACCCCGCCCCGGAGACCATCGGCGGCTACGCGGACGGCGCGCTCGCCGAGCTGCGCCCCCTGCTTTGCGACGGCCCGGCGCCCATCCTGTTCGGCCACAGCATGGGGTCGATGGTCGCCTTCGAGCTGGCGCGCCGCCTCGAGGAGGAGGGGGTCGCCGTGGGGCGCCTGTTCGTCTCCGGTGCCGTGGCGCCGTCGCGGGTGGCCGACCTGCCGCCCCATCCCACCGACGATGAAGGGCTGGCACGCCACCTGGCGGCGCTGCGCGGAACCGGCGGGGACGTGCTGGGCCACCCGGAGATCATGCGGCTCGTGCTGCCGGCCCTGCGCGCCGACTACGCGGCCTTCGACCGCTACGAGACGGCCGGGGAGGCGCCGCTGGCCGCCCCCATCAGCGCCTTCGGCGGCGAGGACGACGAACACGTCACGCCCGGCGACCTCTTCGGTTGGTCGGGGCACACCTGCGGCGGCTGCGAAGTGCGGCTGTTCCCCGGCGGACACTTCTACATCGACGACCGCGTCGGGGCCGTCGCCGCCGCCATCGTGGGACTGGTGCGGCCATGAGCTCCATCGTGATCACCGGAATGGGCGTCGCCGCCCCCGGGGGCGTGACCGGGCCGACCTCCCTGTGGCGGATGCTGGAGGGCGGGCGCGACGTGCTCGGCCCCCTGCCCCGGGACCGCGGCTGGCCGTTGGACCTGCTGTTCTCCCTCGGCGACCAGCCCGGCTGGGCGCCGGTGCCCGATTCGGGCGGGTTCCTGGACGATGCCGCGGAGTTCGATGCCGCGTTCTTCGGGGTGGCTCCCCGCGAAGCGCCCGCGCTCGATCCCCAGCAGAGGGTCGGGCTGAGGGTCGCGTGGGAGGCGCTGGAGAACGCCGGATTGAACCCGGCGTCCCTGTCCGGACAATGGGGCGGCTGCTTCATCGGGGCGTCCTACACCGAATACGGCCCGCGCATCGACGAAGTCAACGAGCTCTCCGGGTTCCGCGGGACCGGCGTGTCCCTCTCCGCGGTGTCGGGGCGGGTGTCGCATGCGCTCGGCCTGCATGGGCCGTCGATGACCGTCGACGCCGCCTGCGCGTCGTCCCTCGCGGCGATTTCCGCGGCCGTCGCCTCCGTCGCGTCGGGGGAGAGCGACTGGGCGCTGGCGGGCGGGGTCTGCGTCATGGGCTCCGCGGCACCCTTCGTCGAATTCTCGGCGAACGGCGCGATTTCGGCGGACGGGCGCTGCCGGCCGTATTCGTCGCGGGCGTCGGGGACCGTGTGGTCGGAGGGGGCGGCCCTGTTCGTGGTGGAACGGGAGGACGCCGCCCGGGCCCGGGGCGCGCGGATCCTGGGCCGGGTGCGGGCGGCCGTGGTCAACCACAACGGCTCCGGTGCCCCGCTCGCGGTGCCTTCCCAGCGGGCCCAGGAGGCGCTGTGCCGCAGGGCGCTTGCCGTGTCCGGCCTGGCCGCGGCGGACATCACGATGATCGAGGGCCATGGCACCGCCACGGCCGTCGGAGATCCCATAGAACTCCGGGCGCTGCACGGCACCTACGGGCAACCGGGCCCGGATGGCGCCCCGCTGGCGTCCATCGGGTCCATCAAGGCCAACCTGGGCCACGCCCAGGCCGCCGCCGGTGGCCTGGGCCTGGCCAAGGTCCTGCTGTCGGGATGGCAGGGCCGGATTCCGCGGAGCCCGCACATCGGGGAGCCGACGCGGGCATTGGATTGGGAAGAGACGAGGCTCCGGCCGGCGATGGCATCCGCCGAGTGGCCCGCCCGCGACGGGCGCCGCTGCGCCGTGGCGTCCTCCTTCGGGATGGCGGGGACCAACGCGCAGTTGATCATCGAAATGGACGAACGCGGGGGCGATTCCGCGCCCGGCGACACCGAAGGAGCATCACGATGAACACCGCACACCACGATGGCGCGCCGCCGATGGTCGTCGTCTCGTCGGCGCACCGCGGCGGAGTCGCCCGCGAAGCCGCCGCCATCGCCGCCTTCCTGCGGGAGTCGCCGGACGTCTCCGTCGACGACGTCGCGGCGGCCCTCGACGCGACCCGCGGGTGGAGGCGCTTCCGCGCCGTCATCGTCGCGGCCGACCGGGCGGAACTGCTCGAGAACCTGGACGCGCTGGCGCAGGGCCGCGCCGCCGGGAAAACCGCGGCCGGCGAAGCCTCCGCCCGAACCATTGCGATGGTGTTCCCGGGACAGGGGTCCCAGCGCCCCGGCATGGGGCTGCTGGCGCACTCCGCGTCGCCCGGGTACCGCGCGACGGTCGCCGAATACGACCTGCTTTTCGACGGGATCTTCGGGTTCCGCCCCGGCAGGTACCTGCTGGAACCCGAACACGGCGACGACATCCGCGTCGTGCAGCCCGCCCTTTTCGTGCACATGATCGGGCTCGCCGAACTCTGGCGCGAGCACGGGGTGGAACCGGACATGACCATCGGGCACAGCCAGGGGGAGATCGCCGCCGCGCGGGTCGCCGGGCTGATCGGGGCGCGCGACGCCGTCAGGGTCGTCGGGTCGCGGGCCCGGCTGGTCCACGACCTCATCGCCGACGGGCGGTTGTCCGCCGACAACGCGATGGCGGTGATCGGCGCGGACCGCGACACCGTCGAGGCGGCCCTGGCCCGGCAGGTCGGATGGGCGGAACTGTCCGTGGTCAACGCTCCGGGCATCCACGCCATCGCCGGAGAGACCCCCGCCATCGACGGCATCGTCGGCGACATGGACGACCGGGGCGTGTTCGCCCGCCGCATCCGGGTCGACTACCCGGCCCACACATCGCTCGTCGGCGCCTTCCGGGACGATTTCCTGGGACTGCTCGATGACCTGGATGAGCCGCGCTTCGATCCGGCGGCGATCCCCTGTTTCGGCGGTGCGCTGGGCGGGCCGATCACCCCCGACCTCGACCCGGCGACGTACTGGTACTGGAACCTGCGCAACCGGGTCCGCTTCGATCTCGCGGTCGAACGGGCCGCCGAAGCCGGCGCCGACGTGTTCATCGAGGCTTCCGAGCATCCCGCCCTCCAATTGTCGATCAACGGGATCCTCGCGGGAATCGGCGGGGCCGGCGGCCCGGGCGCCGTCAACATCGGGACGTTGCGCCGGGATGACGGCGACCTCTCCGGCTTCCTCGGGTCCCTCGCCGCCGTCCGCGCGGTGCATCGGGGCCTGGACGCGCCGGGCGGGACGCTGCCCGGGGCCGTGCCGTGGGGTTTCCCCGCCACCGTCTGGGAACGGGCGGAGTACTGGGCACCGGGACCGGACGCCACGGTCCCGGGCGGCGGCGTTCCCGCGCGTCCGGCCCCGACTCCGGCCCCGGTTCAGAATCCGTTGACGCGGGCGGGAGAACCGCCGCTCGTTTTCTCGGAACGATGGTCCGCCCTCGGCGAAGGAGAGCTCGCCGCACCTGACTCCCTGTGCATCGTCGGCGCGGATGACGCCTTCCGCGCCGAATTGGCGGCCGCGGCGGCCCGCTTCGGCGACCGGATCGTCGATGAGCCGGCCGCCGCGGGACGCATCCTGGTGCTGCCGCCCGACGGCGGGACCGGAGACGAACCGGCGGACGCCATGGCGGCTTTCCTCGCGGACGCCCACCGGGAGCTCGCCGAAGCCGCGGGCACGGCCGGCGTCGCGTGCCTGGTCACCCGGGGCGGGGAATCCGCCGGAGACGTGGCACCGGGACGGGTCGACGCGGGGCACGCCGCGGCGGCGGCCATGATGCGCTGCATCGGCGCCGCGACCGGCCCGGGGCCGATGCGCATCGACGTCGAACCGGACCACGACCCCGCCGAGACCGCCCGATCGGTGATCAGGGCCCTCCACGCCACGGGGGAACCGGAAATCGCCGTCCGGGGCCGCGAGCTTCTGGGACGCCGGTTCGTTCCTATTTCCGCCGGCACGCCCGACGTTCCGCCCACCGTGGTGATCATCGGGGGCACCGGACCCGTCGGCAGGGCCTTCGCGGCCCGGTGCGTCGTCCTCGGGGCCGCCGACGTGGTGCTCGTGTCCCGCAGTGCACCGTCGGCGGCGGTCGCGGCCGAGATCGCCGGGCTGGCGGACGGGGGAACCGCCGCCGTCCGCCACGTGCGCTGCGACGCGACCGATCGGGCGCAGCTCGCCCGGCTGGCCGCGGACCTGGGCTCCGCCGGCCCGCGCCTGATCGTCCACTGCACCGTCGATTATGCCTCCGCCGAATCGGCCGCCGCGGACGACGGTGCCGCGGATGCCGGTGCCTGGCACCGCGCGGACGCCGCCAAGCGGGGATCGTTGGCCGCCGTCGTGGCGGAGCTGGCCCGCCCCGGGGACCGGGTGCTGGCCTGTTCGTCGCTGTCCGCGGGAATCGGGGGTCGGGGCCACGCCGCCTATGCCGCCGTCAACCGGCTCCTCGAAGTCGAGGCGGCCCGGGCCCGCGAAAACGGGGTGGACGCCCTCGCCATCCGGTGGGGCCTGTGGCACGGGGTCGGGGCCGACAACGACGGGGCGATCGGCGAGATCGAGGCCATCGGCCTTCGCCCGATGGACCCGGATGCGGCCGTCGATGCCGCGCTCGGGCTGTTCGGCGGCGATGACGCGATGGCCACGGTCGCCTCGGGCGATTGGCGCAAGGTGGCGGCGGTCCACAAACTCCGGGGAATGCCCGGGCTGTTCTCGCGCATCGCGGGGCCGCCTGCCCCGGAAACACCGGTGAAGGACGGGGAACCGGCGGCGGCCGAAACCGCCCCGGCCCCGGGAGCCTCCGCCGGAGCGGGGGCGATCGCCCGGTCGGTGCTGCTGGAGACCCTCGGATACGCCGAAGGCGACGACCCCGACCCGACCGTGCCCCTGGTTTCCCTTGGGCTGGACTCGGTCCAGGCCCTCGACGCATGCAACCGCATCACTTCGGCGACGGGTGCGGAGGTGCCGATCGCGGGCATTCTCTCCGGCGCCTCCCTCGACGACGTAGTCGCAATGATGACCGAGAAAGGACGAGATTGATGGACAACGATGACAGGAACGCGACGGAGACGGAGGCCGGCGGGTACCCCGACATGGTGGAATACCCGGCCGACGTCGCGCGCGCCTACCGGGAGGCGGGGTACTGGACCGGGGAGACGCTGCCGGGGTTCATCGGCCGCGTCTGCTCCGAGCACGGCGACGCCCCCTGCGTGACGGACGAATCCGGCACGCTCACCTACCGGCAGTTGATCGAATCGGCGGATCGCGCCGCGCAATGGCTTCGCGAGAGCGGCATCGCCCCGGGGGACCGGGTGTTGATCTACATGCCGAACACAGTCGCCTTCGTCGAGGTCTTCTGCGCCATCCTGCGGGTCGGCGCGGTACCGGTGTTGGCGCTGGCCGCCCACGGGCGCGCCGAACTCGTCCACGTCGCACGGCACTCCGGCGCGCGGCTGCTGGTCACGGAGGAGCGGAAGGGCATGACCGACCCCCTGGCCATCGCCGAGACGGTGGCCGGGGAAGTCGGCGATCTCCGCGTCGCGGCCGTCGGCTCGCCCGGGGCGAGGGCGTGGCGGGCGTGCGGAGACGGGGTCGAGGCACCTCATGAGGCGCCGCCGTCCTCGATGGCGCTGATGCTGCTGTCCGGCGGCACCACCGGGGCGCCGAAGCTGATCCCGCGCACGCACGACGACTACCTGTACTCCGTGCGGGAGAGCGTCGACGTGTGCCGGCTGCACAAGGGCGACGTCATGATGATCGCGTTGCCGTGCACCCACAACTTCACGCTCAGCGCCCCGGGATCCTCGGCGCGATGAAGGTGGGCGCGGAAATCGTGATGGCCCCGGACCCGTCGCCCGCGACGTGCCTGGAGCTCGTCGGCCGCCACCGCGTCACCCACGTGGCTCTGGTTCCGCCGCTGTTGCTGGCATGGCTCAATTCGCTGGACCTGGCGGGCTCGGACCTGTCCTCGCTGCGGACGGTGTGGGTCGGGGGCGCGAAGCTGTCCGAGGCGGCGGCGCGCCGGGTGACGCCGGAGCTGGGCTGCCAGCTGCAGCAGGTCTTCGGCATGGCCGAGGGGCTGTTGAATTACACCCGCCTCGACGACCCCGACGAGGTCGTGGAAAAGACCCAGGGGCGGCCGGTTTCGCCGGCCGATGAAGTGCTCGTCGTGGACGACGGCGGGGAGCCGGTGCCCGCGGGAACGGAAGGCCATCTGCTGACGCGTGGCCCGTACACCATCCGCGGCTACTACCGGGCCCCCGACCACAACCGCCGCAGCTTCACGGACGACGGCTTCTACCGCACCGGGGACCTGGTGCGGGTGGACGAGCGGGGCAACATCACCGTCACCGGCCGCTCGAAGGACATCATCAATCGGGGAGGGGAGAAGATCGCCCCCGAGCTGGTCGAAAACGGCCTGCTCACGCACCCGGGGGTCCACGACGCCTCGGTGGTCGGCATCCCGGACGAGGTGCTAGGCGAGAAGATCCGGGCGCTGGTCATCCCCCGGTCGCGGGGAGGAGGGGCAGTGCCCCACCCCGGCGCAACTGCGAATGCATCTGCGGCGCCACGGGCTGGCCTCGTTCTCGATTCCCGATGTGATCGACCTCGTCGACGAGTTCCCGTTCACCGCGGTGGGAAAGGTGGACAAGGGCAATCAGCGGACCGGCGGCCGGTGACCCGGGCCCGGGTCACCCGCCGCCGAGGCGGAGGAAACCGATCAGCAGGGCATTGAACGCCTCGGGGCCGCTCTAGGTACCCCCAGTGCCCGGTCCGCGGGAGCTCGACGTACCCGCACCGCGGGATGGAGTCGGCGACTTCGCGGACCTGGGCGGGTGGAATCACGGCGTCATCGGCGTAGGCGAGGGCCAGGCAACGCGCGGTGATCCGCCCGTAGGCCTCCCTGCGGTCCCGGCCGTCATCGACCTTCGCCTGCAGGCGGGCGCCGTAGCCGGGCGCGGGGGCGTGGCGGACGATGTCCATCCAATCGCGGCACGCGACGTCGTCGAGAAGCGTCGACGCCGACAGGTTGCGGGAAACCTCCGCCGCGGCCGCGAACTCGGGGTGTTCCGCCCGCAGCGTGGCATCCGCGTCCGCGGAATGCCGGGACATGGCCAGTTGGGCGGGCGTCTGGCGGGCGTGGCCGGCGGCGAACACCGCCCCGCGCACCAGATCCGGGCGCGACAGGGCGAGCTCCTGGCAGATCCGGGCGCCCAACGACGTGCCCACCACGAAGGCCGGCTGCCCGTGCTCGGACTCGATGATGCTGGCGAGATCCGCGACCATGTCGTCGAGGGTGAAGGGGATGGAGTGACCGGCGGAGACCCCGGAGCCGCGGTTGTCGAACACGGTGATGCGGTATCCCGCCCGCACCAGCGCCGGCACCTGGTGCAGCTCCCACACGCGCCCGCCGTGCCCGCGGCCCATGACCAGGACGACGGGCGGGCCGTCGCCGCGGGTGCGCACGCCGTGGCCGCCCTCCGGCGGCGCCGCGGCCGTCATCGGCCGGTGCCCCGTTCGTAGGTGAACAGCCTGATCCTGCGGTCGGGCCGGGCGTCGAATTCCCCTTCGTCGCGCCACCCGGCGCCGCGCAGGATCTTGTGGACCACGGTGTTCAGGTAGTCGGGTTCCACCGCGAGCTTTTCGCACTCCGGGTCGCTGCGCAGCATCGCCGGGCCGAGTTCGGCCATGAACCGGCCGAAGATGCCCCGCCCGGTCAGCTCCGGGCGCCCGATCGCGATGTGGTAGCCGAGGTCATGGGGGATGCCCCGTACAGGACGCCGATTTCGTCGCGCATGGGGCGGTAGACCTCGAGGTACCCGACGTCGCGGTCCTCGTACCGGATGATCGCCGGCATCGAATAGGTGCCGTCGAGCCGCGCGCGTGCGTCCGCGCGCCACCGGTCGGGGCCCCAGTCCTGCTCCCAGGCGGCGACGAGGTGGGGCAGGGCCATCCAGCCGGCGATCAGCTCGGGGTCCCCGGAGTCGGGGTCGACTGGCCGGAGCCCGAAGGGGGGCGCCATGTCGGGCAGCGGGGGGCGTTCGGCGAGCACGGCGTCGGCGGGGACTTCGCGGAGCCGGGGCAGGATTGCGGCGGGATCGTTCACTGCGCGGCACCCGAGGTCGCGGGTTCGCCGGTTGCGGAGGCGGCCGCCCATTCCGGGCCGAGCCGGAACACGTCGGTGACCGGGCCGAACTTGGCGGTAGTTTCGGCGGTTTCGTCGGTGGGGACGGAATCGGCGACTATGCCGCCGCCGGCATGCGCGGTCACCCGCCGGCCGCGGAGCAGGGCACCGCGGATGGCGACCCTCCATTCGCCGTCCCCGTTGGCCCGGGACCATCCGACCGCCCCGGCGTAGAAGCCCCGGTCCGGCTCGTGCTTTCGCAGGTAGCGGAGCGCCTCGGCGGCGGGGTGCCCTCCGACGGCGGGCGTCGGGTGCAGCAGTTCCGCGAGCTCGAGGGAGGTGCACGAGGGGTCCCTGAGGATGCCGGAGATCGGGGTGCCGAGGTGCCAGGTGTGCTCGGTCTTCATCAGCGAAGGGCGGTCCGGTACATGGAGTTCCAGGCACAGCGGCGACAGCGCGCGCTTGATCGCGTCGGTAACGACGGCGTGCTCGGCGCGGTCCTTCTGCGAGAGCATCAGCTCCGTGGCGCGGGCATGGTCCTTGACGGGGTCCGCGCACCGGGGCGCCGTTCCGGCGAGGGGATGCGAGGAGATGATGGACCCGCGCTTGCGGATGAGCAGTTCCGGGCTGGAACCGACCAAATGGGCCGCATCGGATTCGGGCCCGGAGGGCGTGAGCAGGGCGAGGTACGCGTTGCCGCCGCCCGCGGCGAACGCGTCCGCCAATGCGGCGGGATCGGGGCGGGATTCGAGGTCGAGCACGAGGGCGCGCGACAGCACGAGCTTTTCCGCGTATCCGTCCCTGATCAGGTCCACGGCCTCGCGCACGCGCCGCGTGTGCTCGTTCCTGTCGGGGATTTCCCGCCATCCCGTCACCCGGGGCGGGACCCCCGGTCGGGGCGGTGGGGCGGCCCGCAATGTCTCGGGCGCGAAGAGTGCTGGTGCGTCGCCGTGATGGAACGGTAGCGCGCCGACGATCACCGGACCCCCGGCGCCGGCGGAGGAGCCGGATCGCTTCATCGGTGCCGGACGGCACTTCGGCGATGCCTTCGCCGGCCACGCCGCGGCCCTGGGTTCGGAGGAGAAACGAGATCATCGGATTCCTTTGGATCGGTTGCCGGATGGGGAGCGGACGGATCCGCACGACAGGTAAGGCTAGCCTTAGGCCATATGGTTATTCAAGTATTCGCGGGCGGCCGAACCTTTGCCCGTGGGGGTATGCGCGGGTGCCGCTTGGCGACGCTTCCGCTGAGGTGCGCCTATCCGTAGGGCAGTAGCCCACGCTAATTCGCCCGCCCCGGCATCCGGGGCACGGAAGCAAGGAGGACCGGCATGACCGGCAATCCCATTCTCGAACTCGAAGGCGTCGCCATCGCCCCGGGCGACGACGTCATTTGCCGCGACATCGACCTGACGGTCAACGAAGGGGAGAGGCACATCCTGATCGGCCCCAACGGCTCCGGGAAGTCGTCGCTCCACTGCGGCCTCATGGGGGTGCGGCCGTTCCGCATCGTCGCCGGCACCGCGACGCTGCTGGGCCGCGACCTCGCCGACATGTCCATCGACGAACGGGCCCGCGCGGGCATCGGCATGGCCTTCCAGCGCCCGCCGAGCCTGACCGGCGTCACCGCCCGCCGGCTCGTCCAGACGCCCGACGAGCACGGCGCCGGGGCGGATGCCGCGGACCATCCCTTCATCGCGGACCTGGGCGTGGACCACCTGCTGGACCGCGAAGTCAACCGCGGGTTCTCCGGCGGCGAAGTCAAGCGGTGGGAGGTCGCCAAGCTCGGGGTCCAGGGCCCGTCGCTGTGCCTCTTCGACGAACCGGAATCCGGGGTCGACCTGGAGCAGGTCGGCATCGTCGCCGAGGTCATCGATGACCTCCTGTCGAAGCCCGACGCCGGGGGCCGGGACCGTGCGGCGATCATCATCACGCACACGGGCTTCATCCTCGACGGCGTCGAGGCGACGACCGCGCACCTGATGATCGACGGGCGGATCGTCGAGTCGGGCGACGCACACGAAATGTTCGAACGAATTCGCCGCGACGGCTACGCGCCGGCGCGCGCCTGATCCGGCACCGCCGGAGCAACGAAAGGAATCGCGATCATGAGCACCGATCTCAGCGCCAACAGTGTGCCGCTCGGCGCCGCCACGGCCACCCCCGAACTGCTCTCGCCGGTCGGCTGGGCGCCGGAGGAGACCCGTTCCAGCACGAGCATCATCGTGGGCCACGCCCACGGGACGCTCGACGTCAACGACGACGGCGTCGTCATGCCCCTGTCCCGCGCCCTCGTGGAATACCCGTGGGTGCAGGACCTGATGTTCAGCCTGGTCTCCCCGACGAGGACGAGGTGCTGCGGCGCGCGTTCGAGTCGACCCGGGAGCCGCTGGGCACGTTCACCTGGGTGCGCCCCGGCGCCACGGTGGACCTGCCGTCGCAGTCGTTCTGCGTGATGACGGTCCCGCAGGAGCGCCAGTTCATCCACGACGTCACCGTCATCGGGGAGGGGCCGTCGTGGACATGGTGTCCGGCGCGGCCGTCGCCCCGGCGCTGACCCGCGGCCACCACGTGTCGCTGTCCGAGACGTTCATCGGCGACGGCGCGCAGGTCCGTTCCGTCGACGTCGACCGCTGGGGCTCGGAAATGGACGTGACGTCCTATGCCCGCACCAGATCGGCGAGAATGCGTCGGCCAGCAGCGTGTCCGTCGCGGTGTGGCCGCTGCGCCGCTGCCGCTCGGACTCCCGCACCGAGGTGGGCGCCGGTTCATCGTGCGTGAACCACTCGATCATCCTGGCCACGGGCGGGTCGGAGCGCGTCCTCGACACGGCCATCACCCTCGCCGGCCCGCGCCGAGCAGGTGTCCCGCATGGTTTCCGACGGCGGCACGATCCGCAACCACAACGTCCTCCAGGCGACCAGCGGCGACACCCGCGGGTTCCTGGAGTGCGACGGCCTGATGCTGCGCGCCGGCGGCCGGGTCGAGTCCATTCCGGCGCTCGACGCCGGGGTGGCGCGGGCGCAGCTGTCCCACGAGGCGTCGGTCGACATGATCGACGACGAGAAAATGGATTACCTCATGTCCACCGGCCTGACGGAGTCCGAGTCCCGCGACCTCATCGTCCAGGGGTTCCTGAACCTGGACGATGAACGGATCCCGTCGTCGATCCGGAAGACCGTCCAGGGGCTGGTCGAAGCCGCCCGCGGCGCCGAGAACATGTAGGCGCGCGGCGGGCGCCGGCCCGCTAGTCCTCGAGCAGCGCGATGAGCTGCTCGCGGACCACCCACCGGCGGCGCTGCGAACGTTCCGGGCCGGCGACGCCGTCGGAGACGCGGATGCACGCGGCCTCGATGTCGACGGTGCCCAGCTGCTTGCCGTCGGTGGTGGTGATGACGTGCCCGCCGTAGTACTCGTCGGGCTCGATGGCGTCGGCGGGGTGACCCTGGCGGTCGAGCTCGTCGATGATCAGGTCCAGCACCGAGCGCTTCTGTCCGGCGCGGGGCAGGCCGGCCGCGAGCGCGTCGCGGGTGATCTCCAGGTGGCCGAGGTGCTGGGCGCACTCGTTGTAGACGTGCACCATCACGCCGCCGATCGTCGGCAGCCACCAGCGCTCCTTGTCGGTCGGGGGAGCGGCGGGCGGGTCCTGCGGGTCGGCGTCGCGGAGCTTCTCCAGCGCGGCGACGATGACCTCGCGCTGCGCGGCGTGGCGCTCCATTTCCTCGGCGACGGGGGCCGGAGGCGGAGAACTCGTCGCTGCGGTCGCGGGACGTCCTCGTTGCCCAGGCACACGTGGTCGAGCCAGTATCTGGCCGACCCGCCGACGTGGCGCAGCAGCACCAGCGGCGAGTTCACGCCGGGGATGTCCGGGCGGGCGTTCGCCTGCTCGTCGTCCATGCCGCCGACGATCGCGGCCACCGCGTCGAATGCCGTGAGAATGTGGGATTCCAGGGGGCGGGCGGGGTTCTGCGTGTTCATGCACCCACCATAGCCGTGATCGATCTCACAGGGCAGGCTTTGCGACGCCGCCGGGCGTCACCGTTCGCCCTGCCCCGGCCCCGCATCGCCGCCCGCGGGACCGCCGGGGTTGATCAGGCCCGCGCGCATCATCGCGTCCTCGAAGGGGCCGTCGACGACGACGGACGGCTTGCCGCCGGGGCCGTCCGGGCCGCGGACGTTCTGCACGAGCGGCCCGTCGCTGAATCCGCTTCCCGACGCCACCGATGACACCTCCGGGTCATGGATGTAATACAGCCCCCCGAACCCCGTCTCGTCGCCGAAGCGGTCCAGGAAATCGAAGAGCATGCCCACGCCCTTCAGCGAGTCCTCGTCGATGAGCGGCACCCCGACCAGGGAACCCCGGCGCGGGGCGACGGCGAGCACGCCCTCGCCGACGGCGGGCACGCCGGCCCGCTCGGCGATCCGCGCCGGCAGCGACGGCAGCTGCGAGGAGACGAAGAAGTGGTCCCCCTCCAGCAGCCACAGCGGCCCGCCGCCCTCGACGTCGACGGAGCTGAGGTCCGACGGCTCGACTTCGGTGCTCTTCCGGGCGGCCGCGAAAAGCAGCTCCAGGTCGCGGCCCTCGAGGTGGGCGTCGGTAAGCGTGGTGACGTGGGTGGGGGAATCCCTGCAGATCACCTCCACGAGCGGGCCGATGCGGCGGGAGTAGGAGAACGTGCCGTCGCGGGTCTGGTCGGCCATCCCGTCGAAAAGCCGGGACCGCAGGGAATGCATCAGCTCGACGTCGTCCGAGGGGATCTCGTCGAGCTGATCCTCCGCCGCGGGGGCGGGTTCGGGGGTGTCCCGGGGACCGCTGTGGCTGCGTCGGCTGAACATGGGGCCAACCTAGCAGCGGTGTTCGATACTCTGGGGAAAATGCCGTCGTCCGGGCGGAAAACGCCCGGCGGGAGCCCCGGGAGGCCCCAATGTCCGTCGAGCTCGACGAAATCCGCGAATTCCTGCGCCAGACCCCGCCGTTTTCGGAGCTGCCGGAAGACGAGCTCAACGCGCTTCCCCGTCGGCTGACCATGCGCTACGCGCGGCGCGGACAGGAGATCATCGCGGCCGGGCGCAGCAGCGACGCGCTGTACGTGGTCCGCTCCGGCCTCGTCGACGTCTTCGACGCCTCCGGCACGCTGCTCGACCGCCGCGACGACGGCGCCGCGATGGGCTACTCCACCATGCTGTCCCACGAGCCGTCGCTGTACACCATGACGGCGGTGGAGGACACCCTGCTGCTGGTGTTCCCGGAGGAGGTCTTCGACGACCTGATGGGCCGCTACCCCCAGGTCAGCCGCCACTTCGGCGGAGAGAACGCCCGCATCCGCGCGGTGGCCTCCGACCTGCGCAGCTCCGCGTCCTCCGATGCGCTGCGCACCCGCGTCGCCGACCTCATGGCCGGCCCGCCCGTGCACATCGGCTCCGGCGCCACCATCGGCGACGGGGCGAAGCTGATGACCGAGCGCAACGTCTCCTCGCTGCTCATCATCGACGACGGCGACCTGACCGGCATCCTCACCGACCGCGATCTGCGGCGGCGGGTGCTCGCCGCCGGCCACGGCCCGGACATCGCCATCGCCGACGCGATGACGCCCAACCCCGTCACCGTGGGCCCCTCCATGCTGGCGTTCGAGGCCATGCTGCTCATGGCGGAGCGCGGCTACCACCACCTGCCGGTGTCCGACGACTCCGGCGTGGTGGGCATGATCGTCATCGGCGACCTGTTGCGCACGCTGCACACCGACCCGGTGTACGCCACGGCGACCCTGGCTCGGAAGAAGACGGTCGCCGAGATCGCCGAGGTCGCCGCGAACTCCCGGCGGGTGGTCAGCCGCTTCGTCGACCGCGGCGTCTCCGCCGACGAGATCTTCCGCCTGCTCACCGTCACCGCCGACGCCGTCACCCGGCGCCTGCTGGACATGGCGGAGGACGAATTCGGCGCCCCGCCGGTGCCGTACTCCTTCGTCGTGCTCGGCTCGCAGGGGCGCCGCGAGATGGGCATGGCGTCCGACCAGGACAACGCCCTGATCATCGACGACTCCTACGACGAAGCCGCCCACGGCGAGTACTTCCGGAACATCTCCGAGTTCGTCTGCGGCGCACTGGCGGAGTGCGGCTACCCGCTGTGCCCGGGCAACATGATGGCCTCCAACCCGGATTGGCGCATGAGCCTGTCCCGGTGGAAGACGGTGTTCCACCAGTGGATCACCCGGCCCGACCCGGATGCGCTGCTGCACGCGCAGACCTTCTTCGACATCCGCGGCATCCACGGCGAAGACGAGCTGGTCGAGGAGCTGCGCGCGACCTACGTGCCCATCGCGGAAGGCTCCAAGCGCCTGCACGCCCACCTGGCCAAGCTCGCCGCCCACCGGGAACCGCCGCTGGGCTTCTTCCGGGGCCTGGTGCTGGAAAAGGGCGGCAGCGACGAGAACACCCTGGACATCAAGAAGGGCGGCCTGGCGACCGTCGTGCAGATGGCGCGGCTGTTCGCCGTCGCCTCCGGGCTGCCGCAGATCGGCACCCGCGAACGCCTCAACGCCGCCGTCGGTGCCGGCGCGGTCAGCCGCCAGGGCGCCGACGACCTGCGCGACGCCTTCGACTTCCTGGCCACCGTCCAGCTCGGCCACCAGCGTGCGGCCGTCAACGCGGGCGGCGAGCCGGACAACCACGTCAACCCGAAGGAGCTCTCCCGCCTCGAGCGCGAGCACCTGCGCGACGCCTTCGGCGTGATCCGCCGCCTCCAGCAGTCGCTGGCGACGAAGTACCCCATCAGCCAGATGTCGTGACGGGGCGGGCGACATGGGAATCTTCGACTCGATGCTCGGCGGTGGCCGTCGCAAGGCGACGGGCGCTTTGGCCGAGTTCTACGCCGCACCCACCCGCGACGACCGCTGGTTGGCGGTCGACGTGGAGACCACGGGGTTGGACCCGAACAAGGACCGCCTGCTGTCCATCGGCTGGGTGCGGCGACGGCGACGAGATCATCCTCGGCGGCGCCGGCCACGTCATCCTGCGCGGCGCGGAGGGGGAGGCGTCCGTCGGCGCGTCGGCCACGCTGCACGGGCTGACCGACGACGACGTCGCCGCGGGCGTCGAACCGCGGGAAGCCATGGAAATGGTGCTCCGCGCGCTGGCGGGGCGGAAGCTGCTGGCGCACTTCGCCAAGTTGGAGACCGGTTTCCTAGACAGGGCCTGCCGCAAGCACTTCGGCGCGGGCCTCAAGGTCGACGTCGCCGACACCATGCAGCGCGAATACCTGAAATACCAGGCCGCCGACCGCGAACCCCGGCGCGACGAGCTGCGACTGTGGACGTGCCGCGAACGTTACGGGCTGCCTCCGTACAAGGCCCACCACGCGCTCACCGACGCCCTGGCGGGGGCGGAGCTGTGGCTGGCGCAGAACGCCGCGGGCCTGCCGAGGTAGTCGCGGGGGAGCCGCGGGGAGGCGCGGGGGTGCCCGGGAAAGTGGGGCCGATCACGCCCGCGCGCGGGGCGCCATGTAACCTGTCCCGCATGCGTATTGCTCGAATCGCCCACCCCGAGGGCATGTGCTTCGCGCTCGTCGAGGGCGAAGATGACGGTGTCCAGCTGCACGAAATCGAAGGACACCCGTTCGGCGAGGTGACCAAGACCGGCCGCTCGTGGCCGCTCGCCGACGTGCGCCTGCTCGCGCCGATGCTGCCGTCGAAGGTGGTCGCCATCGGCCGCAACTACGCGGACCACGTCAAGGAGGTCTTCAAGACCTCCGGCGAGTCGCTGCCGCCGACGATGTTCCTCAAGCCGCCGACGGCCGTCATCGGCCCCGAGGCCCCCATCCGCATCCCGGACTTCGCCACGAAGGTGGAGTTCGAGGGCGAGCTGGCCATCGTGATCGGCAATCCGTGCAAGAACGTCAAGGCCGCCGACGCCGAGTCGGTCATCTTCGGCTACACCATCGTCAACGACGTTTCGTCGCGCGACCTGCAGTTCGCCGACGGCCAGTGGGCGCGCGCGAAGGGCATCGACACCTTCTGCCCGCTGGGCCCGTGGATCCAGACCGAGCTGGACTACGAGGACCTGCCGATCAAGGCGCACCTGACGCAGAACGGCACCACCGAGACCAAGCAGGACTCGAACTCCAACCAGATGATCATGTCGATCCGGAGATCATCGAGTTCCTCACCGCGTCGATCACCCTGCTGCCGGGCGACGTCATCTGCACCGGCTCCCCGGCCGGCACCGCCGCGATGTTCCCGGGCGACCGCATCGAGATCGAGATCCCGGGCATCGGCCGCCTGGCCAACCCGGGTCGAGCGCGCGTAGCTTCCCGCTTCACGACGAACCCCTCCCGGACCTTCGAGGTCGGGGAGGGGTTTTCGCGCGTCAGAGCCCGAAGGCGCGCAGGACGGTGCGCAGCTTCGCCGTGGTCTCGGCGAGTTCCTCCTCGGGGTTGGAATCGGCGACGATGCCGCCGCCGGCCCACAGGCGGGCGTCGGTGCCGGCGGAGTCGATTTCGGCGCAGCGGATGGACACGACGAATTCGCCGTCGCCGTCGGAGTCGCACCAGCCGACGCAGCCGGCGTAGAAGCCGCGGTCGGATTCGACGGCCTCGATGACGCTCATGGCCGACTCGGTGGGGGTGCCGCAGATCGCCGGGGTGGGGTGGACCAGCAGCGCCAGGTCGAGCGCGGAGATGACGGGGTCCTTCAGCACGCCGCGGATGAAGGTGCCCAGGTGCCACATTTCGGAGGTGCTCAGCAGCTGCGGTTCGAGGGGGACGTCGAGGTGCGAGCACAGCGAGTCGAGGTTGTCGGCGATGTCGTCGACGACGAACTCGTGCTCCTCGTTGTTCTTGCGCGAGGCCGTGAGTTTCGCGGCGGCGGCCTCGTCGGCGGCGCGATCGCGGGAGCGGGGCGCGGAGCCAGCCAGGGGGAAGGCCTCGACGATGCGCCCGCGGCGGCGGACGAGCATCTCGGGGGAGGAGCCCACCAGCATCCGGCCGGTGAAGCGTCCGCCGGCGGGGCCCAGGTCGACGACGAAGCCGTCGCGGTTGGGCGATTGGTCGATGAGCCGGGCGGACAGCTGCAGCGGGTCGATGGCCGGGTCGATGGCCAGGTCGATGGCGCGGGCGAGGACGATCTTCTCCAGCCCGGAGACCTTGATGGTGCGGATGGCGGCGTCGATGCGCTCGAGGTGCTCCTCGGGCGAGGGGTCGTGGCCCAGGATCCGCGCCTTCATCTGCGGCGCGTTCCACCGGTAGTGGGCGGGCGGTTCCAGCGGCTGCTCGGAGCGGATGATGTCGCGCGGGACGGTCAGTGCGGCGGGATGTTCCGGATTGAACGGGATGGCACCGACGACCATCTGGTGCTCGCCGCGGCGCAGCCGCTCGGCGGCCAGCCACGGGTCGGTGTAGGTGGCCAGCGCCCCCTGGGTGCGCACGGAGCCGTGGCTGCGGGAGAGCAGGAAATCGGGGGCCGTGGCGGGGCGGCCTTTGAAGGGCCTCGTCGGCCGCGGACGCATTCGTCGCCTTCCGAGGTCATCGGACCATTCACCGCCTTCCCACACTTGACCTTGCGGGATGCCGGAAATGGGCTCGTGAGTGCCGTGCACTGCCCCGGCCGATCCGGCATCCCGGGCGTATCCAGATGATACCCCAGCCGATGTCCGAGAACCGATTCGCCCCGGAAACCTCCACGTCAGCGGCATTCATGGCCGGCTCATCCCCTTCCGGCGAACGGCATTCCCGCGGCGGTGACCGTCAGCTGGTCGACGACCGCGGTCGAGGGCAGCGATGCGGCGTAGACGAACGCGCGCGCGGCTTCCGCGGCGGGGAACGTCGGTTCGGCGATGCGGGAGCCGTCGGGCTGCAGCGCCCCCGTCGACGCGCCGAATCCGGCGAGCAGCCCCGTGGCGGCGTTGCCGATGTCGATGCGCGTGGCGGTGATCCCGTGGGGCCTGCCGTCGAGGAAGGTCACGGCGGCCAGCCCGGCCAGGCCCGCCTTCGATGCGGCGTAGGGGGCCGAGTTGGGGCGCGGGGTCTGCGCGGCGATGGAGCCGTTGAAGATGATCCGCCCGCCGGCCGGCTCCTGCGCGGCCATGGCGCGGAACGCCGCGCGCGCCGTGAGGAAAGCGCCCGTCAGGTTGACGGCGACGGTGTCGGCGGAAACCGTCGGCGCCGACGTCGCCCAGCGGGGCCGTCGGGCCGGGCACCCCGGCGTTGACGACGGCGAGGTCCAGCCTGCCGAAGTCGGCGTCGATGCCCTCGAACAGCTCCTCGACGTCGCTCTCGTCGGTGACGTCGCAGCGCGCCCAGCTGAGGCGTTCCGGGTCGGCCGCGCACACCCCGGCGAGAGGTTCCGGCGTGCGGCCGCAGATGCGCACCGTCCACCCGTCGGCGGCGAGCGCGCGGGCCACTTCGGCGCCGATGCCGGCCCCGCCACCGGTCACCAGGGCGAAGCGGGGAACCCCGTCGTCGCCGCCATCCGTGACTGCCTTGGGCTGGTTCATGACTCGACTTGTGGCATGCGCCATACTCTGGCCCCCATGACCCCCGCCGATCACGTGGCCCGGACCGAGCATGTGGCCAATTGCTCCATTCTCTTTCCCGGCCGCACTCCCGCCGAAGCCGCCCGCGCCGCCGCGGATGCCGGATACCGCGACGTCGAGTTCTGGTGGCCCTTCCCGGTGGAGGAGCCGTCGCAAAGCGACGTCGACAGGTTCGCCGAGGCGCTGCGCTCCGCGGGCGTGCGCCTCATCGCGGTTAATCTGTGGGGCGGCGACATGGCGGCCGGCGAGCGCGGGGTCCTGCACGAAAGGATGCTTGCCGACGGCCACCTGGAGGCCGTCCACCGCCTGCGCGAGCTGACGGGCGTGTCCATGGGCAATCCGCTCCCCGGCGCGGGCGGGCCCGGGGTGACGGAGGCGCAGCGGCGCCATCTGTGTGAGACGGTCGCCGCGCTGCCGGGCTTCACCCCGCTCATCGAGCCGCTGTCCGGCAACCCGGACCTGCCGGTGCGCGACCCGTGGACGGCGGTGGAGCTGTGCCGCGAGACCGGGGCGGGACTGCTGCTGGACTTCTTCCATCTGGCGGAACTCGGCGTCGACGTCGGGGCGTGGCTCGACGATGTCGCGGCGGGGGAGCAGCCGCTGCCGCACCACGTGCAGATCGCGGATTCCCCCGGCCGGGGCGCACCGGGCACCGGGGAGGCGCCCATCGGCGAGTGGCTCGGCCGGCTGCGCGAACTCGGCTACGCCGGGCGCGTCGCCGACGAATGGGTGGGGGAGCGGCGCCCCGGCGCATGAGTCCGCCGACACTGGTGGGGCACTGGGCCCGCGCGAGTGCGCGCGCCCGGTGGGGCATGTGTCGAAGACACTCGCCGCCGATGACCGACGTGTTCCGTGCCAATAGAATCGGCGGCATGAAAACCAACGAAAGCAACGCCGACCGCATCATCCGCTTCGTCATCGCGATCATCGCCGCCGTCGTGGCCTGGAAGACCGCCGGCGCCATCTCCGTCATCGCCTGGATCGTCGCGGCCATCATGGCCCTGACCGCCATCGTCGGGTTCTGCCCGCTCTACCGCGTGTTTGGGATCTCCACCCGCAAGGTGCGCCAATAGCCCGCCCCGGCGCCGGTTGGCGGTGAGACCGCAGGCCGGGGCGGGTATCGTCGTCAAGCATGTCTGATATTCGCGTCCGCTTCTGCCCCTCACCGACCGGCACACCCCACGTCGGCCTGATCCGCACCGCCCTGTTCAACTGGGCCTACGCCCGCCACACCGGCGGCAAGCTCGTGTTCCGCATCGAGGACACCGATGCCGCGCGCGACTCCGAAGAGTCCTACCAGGCCATCATCGACGCCCTGACCTGGCTCGGCCTCGACTGGGACGAGGGCATCGACGTCGGCGGGCCCCACGGCCCGTACCGGCAGTCGCGGCGCAAGGGCATCTACGCGACGTCCTGGCCAAGCTCATCGAGTCCGGCGAGGCCTACGAGTCCTTCTCCACCCGGAGGAGACCGAGGCCCGGCACCGCGCCGCGGCCGCGACCCGAAGCTCGGCTAACGACAACCACGACCGCACCCTCACCGACGAGGAGAAGACGCGTTCCGAGCGGAGGGCCGCAAGCCCGTCATCCGCCTGCGCATGCCCGACGAGGACATCGCCTTCGACGACCTCGTCCGCGGCCGCGTCGAGTTCAAGGCCGGCGCCGTCTCCGACTTCGTCATCGCCCGCTCTACCGGCGAGCCGCTGTACACCCTGGTCAACCCGGTCGACGACGCGCTGATGGAGATCACCCACGTCCTGCGCGGCGAGGACCTGCTGCCGTCGACGCCGCGCCAGATCGTCCTGTACCGCGCCCTGGAGCGCATCGGCATCGGCTCCGGCGCCCCGAAGTTCGGGCACCTGCCGTTCGTCATGGGCGAGGGCACAAGAAGCTGTCCAAGCGCGACCCCAAGTCGGACCTGTTCATCCACCCCCGACGACAACGGTTTCCTGCCCGAGGGCCTGCCTCACTACCTGGCGCTGCTGGGCTGGTCGATCTCGGCGGACAACGAGGTCTTCACCATGGACGAGATGGTGGCCGCGTTCGACGTCGCCGACGTCAACTCCAACCCCGCCCGCTTCGACCAGAAGAAGGCCGACGCGATCAACGCCGAGCACATCCGCCGCCTCGAGCCGGAGGACTTCGCGGCCCGACTGCGCACCTACCTGGCCGAGACCCGCGACTGGCCCGTCGACTTCTCCGCGAAGGACTTCGCGTTCCTCGCCGATCTGGTGCAGACCCGCATCAAGACCCTGGGCGAGGCGTGGGACCTGGTGAAGTTCCTCGTGGTCACCGACGACGAGTTCGAGCTCGATGCGCGCTCGGCCCGCCGCAACCTCAAGGAGGACGCCGTGGCGGCGCTCGACGCCGCCATCGCGGCGGTGGAGGGGCTTGACGACGGCGAGTTCACCACGCCCGCCATCGAGGCCGCCCTGCAGAAGGCGCTCATCGAGGATCTGGAGCTCAAGCCCCGCAAGGCCTTCGGCCCGATCCGCGTCGCCGTGACCGGCGCCCAGGTGTCGCCGCCGCTGTTCGAGTCCATGGAGCTGCTCGGCCGCGAGAAGTCGCTCGCCCGCCTCAAGGCCGCCCGCGAGGTCACCCCCTGGTTGGCCGACGCGACGCAATAATCGCCGTGACCTGGGGATTTGTTTGCTTCCGGGAACTCTGGCTATATTAGTCCTCGTTGCAACGGCAGCCGGTCGCAAGGCCGGGAGCCGGAAGCGCAATGGCCTATGGTGTAATTGGCAACACTACGGTTTCTGGTACCGTCATTCTAGGTTCGAGTCCTGGTAGGCCAGCTGAATTCCAGATCATCTGCAACGGTGGTCGCAGGAGTTCTGCGCCCCGTTCGTCTAGCGGCCTAGGACACCGCCCTCTCACGGCGGCGGCACGGGTTCAAATCCCGTACGGGGTACGAAGAAGACCTCCACCTTCACGGTGGGGGTCTTCTTTTTCGTGGGGTGAGATCGGCGGGATCATGCGGACGTCGGGTGGTGGCGAGCCTTCACTCCCACGTACGGTCCTCGCCGGGACTCGTTGCGGTGATTCGCCGCGGTGGTTGCAGAGGGGCCGAAAAATGCCCTTCACCAGGCGATTAGGAGTGTGCGAAGGGTGTTGCTAATCTTCTTCAAGTCAGCGAAGAGCGCTTCCGGAAACGGATCGCCCCATCGCCGTCCATGAGCCCCGTTCGTCTAGCGGCCCAGGACACCGCCCTCTCACGGCGGCGGCACGGGTTCAAATCCCGTACGGGGTACAACGCAGAAGGCCTCCACCAACTGGTGGAGGCCTTCTTCTTTTGGCGCATCCGTCAGCCCCGCCCTGTCGTCATTGTCCCGGTGAGTTGCGAACGCCGGCCGCTGGGGTGACGGGGGACCTGGGATGGTCCAGCGCCGGTAGGTGTCCGCGACGAGTACCGGTCACTGGGGCCACGGCGCCCGGGAAGTCGCGGCACGAGCAGAACCGCTCCCGCCGTCCATCCGGTCGGTGCATCGCCCCTTGCCGTAAACCCACCCCGAATGCGCAGGCCCACCCGCTGTAACGGGTGGGTCTGCGCATTCGGGGTGGGTTAGCAGGGGCTAGCCGGCGCGTTCCGGGAGGTTGCGCCGGCCGGGCCCGATTCAGGGTGGGTTAGCCAGCGCGTCCCGGCGGGTTGCGGTGGCGGGGCGGCTGAACCGCCGCAGAAGCCGATCGCAACGTCACGGGGCCCAACAATTCACCGTCACGGGACGCGTCGCCTAGAAGGCCCAGTCGCCGTCGTCGGTCTCCTCGGCCCGGCCGATCACGTATGACGATCCCGAGCCCGAGAAGAAATCATGCGTTTCCGCCGAATCCGGCGCGAGGGCGGCGAGAATCTCCGGTTCCACCTTCGAGGCCTCGACCTCGTACTGGGGACGGTACCCGAGATTCATCAGGGCCTTGTCGGCGTTGTAGTGGACGAATGCCATGACTCCGTCGATCATCTCGAAGCCGTCGTAAAGCTCGGAAGAATAGGCCTTCTCCATGGCCAGCAGTTCTTCCACGAGGCCCAGGGTGAAATCCTCCATTTCCGCGCGCCGCTCCGGATGGGCCTCCAGGCCGCGCTGGTACTTGTAGCCGGAGTAGTAGCCGTGGACGGCCTTGTCGCGCAGGATCAGGCGGATCATGTCGGCGGTGTTCATCATCACGCCCTTCGAGGAGAAGCGCAGCGGCAGGCAGAAGCCGGCGTACAGCAGCAGCGACGACAGCAGCGTCGCCGCCGCCTTCCGCTTGAGCGGGTCGGGCCCGCGGTAGTGGGCCATCAGGGCCGTCGCGCGGACCTGGAGCAGGGGATTGGCGGTGGCCCATGCGTAGGCGTCGTCGATTTCGGCCGTCGAGCACATGGTGGAGAACACCGATGAGTAGCTCCGCGCGTGGACGGCCTGCATGAACGCGATGTTCGCGTAGACGGCCTGCTCGTGCTCCGTGCGGGCGTCGGGGATGGCTGACTTCGCCGACGGTCGCCTGCACCGTGTCCAGGAGTGTCAGCCCGGTGAAGACGCGGACGGTGAGGTCCGCTCGCGCTGTTCCATCTGCCGCCATTTCGGGAGGTCGTTGGACAGCGGCACCTTTTCCGGCAGCCAGAAGTTGGCGGTCAGCGCTGCCAGATCTCCAGGTCCTTGTCGTCCTGCAGCCGTTCCAGTTGATCGGGCGCAGCGGGCGGGTGTCTCCGGGTGCCATTCCGGCGGGGTGATGTCGTTCATGTGGTCGCGTGGTCCTTGGTGTGGTCGTTGGTCGGGTGGGGTGCGGGCTGCGGTGGCCCGAAGTCGGCGAGGCCCGCGCGGACGACGTCGACGTCGTGGTCGGTGCCCAGCAGCTCGAAGCGAAGAGCTCCGGGACCCCGTATTTCGCGGATATGATCGGCCAGCGCAGCAGAACGCCTCGCCGAAGTGGTGTTGCCGGAGGTGATGACGCCGCGGATCAGCGCGCGATTGTCCGGGTCGTTGAGGAACCGGATCACCTGTTTCGGCACCGCGTGCCGCAGTGCGCCGCCCCCGTACGTCGGGGTGATCAGGACGTACGGGCGCGTGACGCGCAGTGGCGGGTCTTTGGGGCCGAGCGGTATGCGCAACGCGTCGGGCCCCACTTTCTCGACGAAGCGCCGCGTGTTCTCCGATGCGGATGAGAAGTAGACGATGAGTCCCATTCACCCCTTTCCGGTGGTCCGAATATTGAAGTACGTAGCCCCGTAGTTTAGGATGTGGTGCGCCGATCAATCAATCCCGCCCGAGCGGGAGAAGGAGAACCCACATGGCGCTCATCGACGAGAGCATGCGAGAAATGCTGTCCGAGCAGCTGCCCATCCTGGCGACCGTCACCGACGGCGAGCGGCCCAACGTCGGGCCGAAGCGATCGCTGCGCGCGTACGGCGACGACGCCCTGATCTACAACGAGAACACCGGCGGGCAGCACCTGGAGAACATCAGGGCCGGTTCGCCCGTCGCGGTGGCGGTCATCGACCGCCCGAACCTCGACGGCTACCGCTTCCTCGGCCGCGCGGAACTGCATGACGACGGCCCGGCGTGGGACGATTGCCTGGCGTTCGCCGCGGCCAACGGCATGGGCGAACCGAAGCACGCGGTGGTCATCCACATCGAGGAAGTGCATTCCCTGCGTTCCGGGCCGAAGGCCGGGACCCGGGTGGCCGGAGGGCGATGAACCCGGAAACCAATCATTTCGGCGAGGGGCTGCGGACGTTCTTCCGCGGCTGCGCGGCCGGGGTGTGGGTGATCACCACGGTCGACCCCGATGGGCGGCCGGTGGGCTTCACCGCGTCGTCCGTCGCGTCGGTGTCCCTCGATCCGGCGGTGTTCACCATCTCCATGCAGGCGGGCTCATCATCGTGACCCGCCGTGGAGGCGACCGGGCGGCTCATCGTCCATGCGCTGTCCGCCGGCCTGCAAGCCGTGGCACGCCTCTTCTCGACCTCCGGCGTCGACCGCTTCCGCGGCGTGAACTGGAGGCCGGCGGACGGCCTGCCGCTGATCGAGGCGCTCCAACGGCTGTTGAGCGCGGAAATCCTCACGATCGTCCGGTCGGGGAGTCGAGGCTGCTGCTGTGCAGGGCCACCGAGACCCATATCCCGGGCAAACGCCGCCCGCCGCTGGTCCATCACGACCGCGCGTACTGGGCGACCATGCCCGCCTGAGGGTCAGCCGCGCGGCGCGGCGATGCGGATGGATTCCGCCACGTCGACGGACACCGCGACGGCGCCGCCCTCCGGCGAGGCCGGTTCCAGGGCGATGATGCCCGACGACGTCCCGTCGTCGGAGACCGTGAACCCCGCCCCGGGCACCACGCCCCGCGCGCCCAGATGGCGCAGCAGGGCGGGGTCGGCGTCCCTGATCCGCGTGATCTCGATGGCCTCGCCGATCCTCGACGACGTCAGCGGGCGATCACCGCGATCGCCCAAGTCGCCGTCGGGCCCGGGGATGGGGTCCCCGTGGGGGTCGTGGGCGGGCGACCCCAGGTATTCGTCGAGGCGATTCAGCATGCGGTCGGAGACGGGCGTGCTCGAGCCGGTCGGCGTCCTCGTGGACCTCGTCCCAGGGGTAGCCGAGCACTTCGGCGAGGAACGTCTCCATGAGCCGGTGCCTGCGCACCATCTGCAGAGCCAACCGCCGGCCCTCCGGGGTGAGCGACACGGCGCCGTAGGGCGCGTGCTCGACGAGCGACTGCTCCCGCAGGCGCCGGATCTGGTCCGACACCGACGACGGGCGCTGCCCCAGGTGGGCCGCCACCTCGGACGGCGGCACCGGCGCACCCGACCATTCGGACAGCGTCCACAGGGTCTTCAGGTAATTCTGCGCGCTGTCGCTGAGGTCCGTGAGCTCCATGGCGTTCAGCCTAATCCGGGGGCGCGCGTCAGGGGTCGAGGGTCGCGTGGGGCGTTCGTCGTCGCGGGCCCGACGGCCAGCGCGGATGGCGGGGAAGGCCGCCGACAGGGCGAACAGCGCGGGGAACCCGGCGCCCGCCACCACGGCGCCAGCCAGCGGGGGAGTGGCGGCGTAGATGATGTTCTGGAACGTGTTCTGGGTGCCTAGCGCGCGCCCGGACCACAGCGGCCCGGCGTATTCCGCCACGGCCGTGAACGCCAGGCCGTTCGGCGATACCGCCGCGACCGTGAGCGCCCCGATGACGATCGTCGCCGCGATGCCCAGCGGGGTGGCGGCGAAATCGGCCGCGTCGGATCCGCCGCCGAGGCCGTCGAGAAGCGCCATGAGCAGCAGCAGCACGAGCGTCGTCATGGCCACGTGCCGGTAGGGGCGCAGGCGCGAACGGGCCCGGTCGGAGATGAACCCCATCGCCGCGCGGGATCCCGCGCCGGACAGCTGGGCGACCATGACGATCACGCCGGCGGAAACCTCCGAATGCCGCCGCGCGATGAGCCACACCAGGATGAACGAGCCCATCATCGACTGCGGCCACGACAGCATCGCCGATGCGACGTGGATGCGCACCAGGTGCCGCGAACCCCGGTAGGGGCTCACGGCGGCGGCCGCGTGATCCGCCGAACCGGACTCCGGGCGCGGCGGGTCGGCGATGCCCAGCGGGCAGGCGACGGCCAGCGCCGCGCACAGGGCGGCGGCGAAGAACAGTGCGGCGCGGATCCCGTGCGACGCCGCGAGCACCGGCAGCGTCACGGCGGACAGCGCCGCGCCCAGCGGCTGCGCCATCTGGCGGATGCCCATGGCCGTGCCGCGCTGCGACGGCGGGTACCAGCCCGACACCACGCGCCCGGACGCCGAATTCACCGACGCCGCCGCGCAGCCGGCCAGGAACAGCGCGCCCGCCAGCACGGCGGGTCCGCGGTCGGCCGCCCATGCCGCGACCGCCGTCATCGCCGCCGTCGACCCCAGGCCGAGCGACAGTGCGGCGCGCTCGCCGAAGACGTCGACGAACCACCCCCACGCGATGAGCGTGAACACGATGCCCGCCGCCGGCATCGCGGCGATCAATCCCGCGGCGGGCAGCGACAGCCCCGACGCCGTCAGCGCCGGGATGAGAAAGGGCGTGCCCATGTGCACGACGGAGGAGCCGACGGCGGCGAGCGTCGACAGGCCCAGGACGAAATGACGGTATGCCGGGGAGGCCCCGCGCGGCACTACAACCTCTTTTCCATGTCGGCCGCGGCGGTGAGCACCTCGCGGCCCCACGCCTGGTACGGCGACGGCGACAGGCGCTCGACCGGCCCGGAAATGGACAGCACCGCCACGATCTCGCCGGCGCCGTCGCGCACCGGGGCGGAGACGCTGGCCAGCGCCGGGTCGCGCTCGCCCATGGACTCGGCCCAGCCCTGCTTCGCGACGTCGTCCAGCTCCGCGGCATCGAAGTCGGCGTCAGGCAAAATGCGCTCCGCCAAGCCGGCGGGCCCGTAGGCGAGCAGGATCTTCGCCGCGGAACCGGCCGACAGTGGCATGCGCGAGCCCACCGGGACGGTGTTGCGCAGGCCGGTGGGCGGTTCGAGGGAGGCGATGCACGTGCGCGTGTCGCCCGTGAGGCGGTACAGCTGCACCGATTCGCCGGTGGTCTCCATCAGGCGGGGGAGCACGTGCGCGGCCGCGTCGGCCAGCAGGTCAGAGGTGACCGGGGTCAGATCGGTGAGGCCGGGGCCCGTCGTCCAGCTGCCGTCGGGCGTGCGGGTGACCAGGCGGTGCACCTCCAGTGCGGTGGCCAGGCGGTGCGCGGTCGCGCGCGGCAGGCCGGTGCGGTCGCACAACTCGGCCAGCGTGCAGGGGCTGGCGGCGACCGTGGTGAGGATGAGGACCGAACGGTCAAGGACCTTGATCCCGCTCATCGGGGCGGCGTCGGCTTTGCTAGTATATCCCATGCCATGATATTAACATCTCACGATCTGGGATGTAATGGCCGGTTCGCCGGCCGACCCTCGGACCGGGGCCGCCACCCCGTGCCGGGCCCCGGATCCAAGGATGACACAGCAGCCCATCACGACCCGAGAGGTGACCATGAGCACCACGGACGCCAGCCCGAAGACGCTCGCCGAAAAGGTGTGGCGCGACCACGTCGTCAAGCGGGGCGAGAACGGTGAACCCGATCTCATCTACATCGACCTCCACCTCGTCCACGAGGTGACGTCGCCCCAGGCCTTCGACGGCCTGCGCCTCGCCGGCCGCAAGGTTTGCCGCCCCGACCTCACCATCGCCACCGAGGACCACAACGTGCCCACCGACGGCGCGGGCGGCGGCGCCATCGAGCTGATCAAAGAGCCGACGTCGCGCACGCAGATCGCCACGCTGCGCGCCAACGCCGAGGAATTCGGCATCCGCCTGCACCCCATGGGCGACCGCGAACAGGGCATCGTCCACGTCGTCGGCCCCCAGCTGGGCCTGACCCAGCCGGGCACCACCGTCGTCTGCGGCGACTCGCACACCGCCACCCACGGCGCGTTCGGCGCGATGGCCTTCGGCATCGGCACCTCCGAGGTCGAGCACGTCCTGGCCACCCAGACGCTGCCGCTCAAGCCGTTCAAGACCATGGCGGTCAACGTCTCGGGCGAGCTGCGCCCCGGGGTCACCGCCAAGGACCTGATCCTGGCGATCATCGCCAAGATCGGCACCGGCGGCGGCCAGGGCCACGTCATCGAGTACCGCGGCGAGGCCATCTCCAAGCTGTCGATGGAAGCCCGCATGACCATCTGCAACATGTCCATCGAGGCCGGCGCCCGCGCGGGCATGATCGCCCCCGACGCCACCACGTACGAGTACCTCAAGGGCCGCCCGCACGCGCCGCGGGGCGAGGAGTGGGACGCCGCCTTCGAGTACTGGGAGTCGCTGGTCACCGACGACGACGCCGAGTTCGACACCGTCGTCGAGATCGACGGCTCCGCGCTGACCCCCTTCGTCACCTGGGGCGCCAACCCCGGCCAGGGCGTCCCGCTGGGCGAAACCGTGCCGGACCCCGAGCTGATCTCCGGCGACGACGAGCGCCTCGCCGCCGAGCGCGCCCTCGAGTACATGGACCTCAAGCCCGGCACCCCGATGCGCGAGGTGCCCATCGACGTCGTCTTCGTCGGCTCCTGCACCAACGGCCGCATCGAGGACATGCGCGCAGTCGCCCGACGTCCTGCGCGACCGCAAGGTCGCCGAGGGCGTGCAGATGCTCGTCGTCCCTGGCTCCGCCCGCGTCCGCGAGCTCGCCGAAGCCGAGGGCCTCGACGCCGTGTTCACCGCCGCCGGCGCGGAATGGCGCCAGCCGGGCTGCTCCATGTGCCTGGGCATGAACCCCGACCAGCTCGAGCCGGGCCAGCGCTGCGCGTCGACTTCGAACCGCAACTTCGAGGGCCGCCAGGGCAAGGGCGGCCGCACCCACCTGGTCAGCCCGGCGGTCGCCGCCGCCTCCGCCGTCGCCGGCCGCCTGGCGTCGCCGGAAGACCTGTAGCGCCCGAACACCGACACGTACTCCGAAAGGACTCCGAAAATGGAGAAGTTCACCACCCACACCGGTGTCGGCGTGCCGCTGCGGCGCTCCAACGTCGATACCGACCAGATCATCCCGGCGGTCTACCTCAAGCGCGTCACCCGCTCCGGCTTCGAGGACGGCCTGTTCAAGAACTGGCGCGTCAACGAGCCTGACTTCGTGCTCAACCGCCCCGTCTACGCCGACGGCTCCGTGCTGGTCGCCGGCCCCGACTTCGGCACCGGCTCGTCGCGCGAGCACGCCGTCTGGGCGCTCATGGACTACGGCTTCCGCGTGGTCATCTCGTCGCGCTTCGCCGACATCTTCCGCGGCAACTCCGGCAAGGCCGGTCTGCTGGCCGCGCAGATGGAGCAGTCGGACGTCGAGCTGCTGTGGAAAAAGCTCGAGGAGGAGCCGGGCCTGGAGCTGACGGTTGATCTCGAGGGCCGCACCGTGGCCGCGGGCGACGTCGTCCTGCCGTTCGACGTGGATGACTACACCCGCTGGCGCCTGCGCGAGGGCCTCGACGATATTTCCCTGACCCTCCGAAATGAAGCCGACATTAAGGCATTTGAGGAATCCCGGCCGTCGCACAAGCCGCGTACCCTGCAGTAAACCCCGAGTTCGGCCCGGGGTGAGGGCGCCGCGTTCGCGTGGCGCCCTTTCGCATGCGCTGTTAAGTTGAGGGAAGAAAGTCGGGCCATTGGTTCAATGGCGGCATTAGTCGAAAACGATGAATTGGCCCGCACGCCGCGCATCCGTCCACCGCTCGCCCCACCCCCGAATTCCCCGGAGGCCAACCGCGATGAACAAGGCCGACCTCGTCGCCCAGCTCGCAGAGAAGCTCGACATCAACCACGCCGACGCCGCCGCCGCGGTGGAGGGCATGCTCGACATCATCGTCCGGTCGGTGGCCCAGGGTAAGTCGGTGACGATCATGGGCTTCGGCACCTTCGAATCCCGCGAACGCGCGCCGCGCACCGCCCGCAACCCGCACACCGGCGAGACGATCGAGGTCCCGGCGACGCGCAGCCCGGCGTTCCGGCCCGGCAACTACTTCCGGGCCGTGGTCAAGGAGGGCAGGGCGGACGACGAGGGAATCTCCGTGCGCCGTTCGTCGTCCCACACGGGCTTCGACGCTTGACTGCTTCACGACGAAAGCCGGCTCCGACATCGAACGTCGGAGCCGGCTTTCCGTCGTTAAGCGGGAAGGCCGCGGTCCTACTTCACGGGCAGGGCGCTGGCGTAGTAGTCGGCGGTGGTGAGCACGCCGTCGTTGAAGCCGAGCACCCACGCGGAGCCCTTCTTGCAGGGGATGTCCGCGATGGGCAGCGTGCCCTGGGCGGACAGCCACGCGATGGTGTCGGGGATGACCGTGCCCTGGGCGCAGATGACGGACACGCCGCCCTCGGCGACGACCTCCATGAAGCGGCGCTGGGAATCGACCAGGCGGGAGATGCAGGCCTCGTCGCCGAAGAGCTCGTCGACGACCACGTCGACGCCGAGCTCGGAGGCCAGGGGCTCCACGGTGTGGCGGCAGCGCACCGGCTCGGCCGAGTACACGCGCTCCGGGCGGAAGGGCAGCAGCTCCGGGACGAGCAGCTCCGACTGGCGGCGGCCCTTCTTGTCCAGCGGGCGCAGGTTGTCGTCGCCGGCCCAGTTCTTGCGCGAGTGCGCGCGGGCGTGGCGGACGTAGATGACGCGCGTGTCCGGCTCGTTGCCCAGGCGCTTGCGGGCCTTGTTCAGCACGTCGCGGTCGAGGTCGTAGGTCAGCAGCTCGGCGGCCTCGTCGAAGCCGACCCAGCGCAGCTCGTCGACCTCGGAATTGGGTGTGAACTCGCCCTCGAGGACCTCGCCCGTCCAGTACCAGACCAGCTTCGTCCGCCCGGCGACCGGATAGCTGACGTTGCCCAGCAGCTTGCCCAGGCGCACCGTGTAGCCGGTCTCCTCGCGCAGCTCGCGCTCGGCGGTCATGGGCAGGTTCTCGCCGGGATCCAGCTTGCCCTTCGGCAGCGACCAGTCGTCGTACCCGGGGCGGTGGATGACGCCGATCTCCGGGTCCGTCACATCTCCGCGCCACAGGACCGCGCCCGCCGCGTACGTCGGCTTTGCCACGCCCTCGCTCGGCTCGGAGCCGATCTCGCGCAACCGACCCGTCAGGCTCTGGTCGTTGACCTGGTCCTTGTCGTTTTCGTGCATGGTCATGTGGCTGCGACTCCTGTGCGCCGGGGCCGGCGCGGCATTCGGCTGTGGGCGGGGTTCATGCTTCGACCAAGCATAACCCCGGCCGAATCGGCTCACCTGCCGAACGCGGCCGGGCCCGGCACGGCTAGGCTTGACGGAGAAAACGGTTTCCGGCGGCGCGTTCGCGCCCTTTCCGGCGAACACGGGAACCGACGGGACGCAACGGATCGACGGGAAGGAACCGACGATGGTGGACGTGGCCGTGATGGGCGCGGGATCGTGGGGCACGACGCTGGCCAAGGTCTTCGCGGACGCGGGCAACCCGGTGCGGCTGTGGGCCCGCCGCGGCGAGCAGGCGGAGCGCATCCAGGCCACGCGCGAAAACTCCGACTACCTGCCCGGCCTGGTGCTGCCCGAGAACATCACCGCCTCCGACGACGCCGGGACGCTCGACGGCGCCGACATCGTGGTGCTGGCCGTGCCGTCGCAGACGCTGCGCGCGAACCTCGCCGACTGGCGTGACCTGATCGGCCCGCAGGCGACGCTGCTGAGCCTGGCCAAGGGCATCGAGCGCGAATCGCACAAGCGCATGAGCGAGGTCATCACCGAGGTCGCCGAGGTCCCCGAGGAGCGCGTGGCCGTGCTGTCCGGGCCGAACCTGGCCCGCGAGATCGCCGACGGGCAGCCCGCGGCGACCGTCATCGCGTGCACCGACGTCACGCGCGCCCAGCTGGTGCAGGCGGCGGTGGCCACCGGGTACTTCCGCCCCTACACCAACCCCGACGTCATCGGCTGCGAGATCGGCGGCGCGTGCAAGAACGTCATCGCCCTGGCGTGCGGCATGGCCACGGGGCAGGGGCTGGGGGAGAACACGCTGGCGACGATCATCACCCGCGGCCTGGCGGAGATCACCCGACTCGGCGTCGCCGCTGGCGCGCAGGAGAAGACGTTTTCGGGCCTGGCCGGGCTCGGCGACCTCGTGGCCACGTGTTCGTCGCCGCTGTCGCGCAACCGCACCTTCGGCGAGCGCATGGGCCGCGGCGACACCGTCGAGGAGGCCCAGAAGGCCACCCGCGGCCAGGTCGCCGAGGGCGTCATCTCGTCCATCTCCGTGCGCGACCTCGCCCGCGGCCACGGCGTGGAAATGCCCATCACCGAGGCGGTCCACGCGGTGTGCCACGAGGGCGAGTCCGTCGAGGAGATGATCCGCGCGCTGATGGGCCGCTCCCGCAAGGCGGAGTGAGGAAATGCGGTGCGCGGCCGCGGGTAGGATGCGAAACCATGACTTCGCCCGCACAGCGCACCGCCGGCCCCGAAGGCCGCACCGATGACCGCATTTCCGTCGCCGTCCTCTACGGCGGCGCGAGCCTCGAGCACAACGTGTCCTGCGTGTCCGCCGGCGCGATCATGGCGCACCTGGACGCCGCGACGTACCGCGTGGTTCCCGTCGGCATCACCCGCGACGGCACGTGGACCCCGGGAACCTCGGACCCGGAGGCGCTGAGCAAGCACGGCCGCGAGCTGCCGCACGTGCCGGACGTCGCCGAGGGCGGCGCCGAACTGCAGCTGTCGGCGGATCCGCGGCGCAAGGGAGAGCTCCGCTTCGTCGCGGGGCCGGATGCGGGCGAGCTTTTCGACGTCGTGGACGTCGTCTTCCCGGTGCTCCACGGCCCCAACGGCGAGGACGGCACGATCCAGGGACTCCTCGAGCTGTCGCGGATCCCGTTCGTCGGGCCGGGCGTGCTCGCGTCGGCTGCGGGCATGGACAAGGAGCGCACCAAGAACCTGGCCGTCGCCGGCGGCATCCCCGTGGGGGAGCAGGCGGTGCTGCTGGAGGGCGAGAAGCTGTCGGAGGCCGACCGCGAGCGGCTGGGCCTTCCGGTGTTCGTCAAGCCCGCCCGGGGCGGCTCGTCGATCGGCATCTCCAAGGTCGATTCCTGGGACGAGTTCGACGCCGCCCTGGAGCTGGCGCGCTCGCACGACGCGAAGGTGATCGTGGAGAAGGGCATCGTCGGAGCGGAGGTCGAGTGCGGCGTGCTGCAGCGCCCCGACGGCGAGCTCATCGCGTCGGCGCCCGCGCAGCTGGCGGGCACCGAGGATTCCGACGAGGGGTTCTACGGCTTCGACACCAAGTACCTCGACGACGTGGTCACCGCCCAGATCCCCGCCCCGCTGCCGGCCGAGACCATCGCCGAGGTGCAGGAGCTGTCCAAGCTGGCGTTCCGCTCGCTGGGCTGCGACGGCCTGACCCGCGTCGACTTCTTCGTCACCGACCGGGGGCCGGTGCTCAACGAGGTCAACACGATGCCCGGCTTCACCCCGATCTCCATGTACCCGCAGATGTTCGCGGCCTCCGGCGTGCCCTACCCGGAGCTGCTGGGCACGCTGGTGCAGCGCGCCCTGGTCGCGCGGAGGTAGCGCGGGGCGCCGCCGCTACTTCTCGCTCGGCGAGATGTTCTTCAGGTTCGCCGAGATGATGTTGGACAGGCTCGGCAGGATCCCGGAGGCCTCGCCGACGGGCAGGTGGACGGCGACGAACCGCTCGCGGCCCATCGCGTACCACGTGCCCACCTCGCCGGAGGTCAGGGAGGGCTCCATGAACCACACGATGTCGTTGATCTGCGTCAGCTGCTCCGTCGTGTCCTCGTAACCCGCCGGCTCGGCGACGCCGCAGCGCAGGGAAATCAGGCTGCCCCGGTCATCGGCCCACACCATCGACCCGGCGGGCAGCTTCTTGCCCTCGATGCGCTTGCGCTCGCCGATTTCCGAGGGCAGCGCGGCCATCAGGGCGGAGCAGCGGTCATCGGCCTCGTCGGCCGGGAGATCGGTCAGCGGGATCGGGTTGGCCGCGGGGGCACCGCCGACCTCCGAATCGGGGCCCACCACCTTCGACAGTTCCTTCACGGCGCCCGGGCGCGAGAAGTCGGCCGTCACCGCGACGACGGGGGAGCGGCCCACGGAGAACCACGTGGACAGGTTGACCCCGTCGGTGGGGTCGTCGATGCGGATCCACTTGACGCCGTCGTGTTCCTCGGTGACGGACTGCTCCGTGTACTGCATCGGCACCGGGGCGCCGCACCGCAACGTCACGCGGTCGTCGGAGGTGTTGCGCCACACGGCCGCGCCCTTCGGCGCCGGGTCGGCGAGTTCGGCGCGGACCAGGCCGTCCAGGCGGTCGGGGAGGCGTTCGACGAGCTCGGCGCACTTGAGGGAATCGTCTTCCGGCATCTCCAGCGTCGACAGCAGCACCGGCTGGCGGGCCTGTTTGTCCTGGAAAAACTTCGCCCCAACGATGACGCCGAAAGCGAGCAGTACCGCGAGGGCCAGTGCGATGCCCGCACGGCGACGGCTACCCTGTGCCTGAACGTTTTCTCCCATGTGGGAAAAGTCTACTTCGCCACCGCCCCGGGCGACGCGCCACCCCGCGGCGTCCCGGGCGGGCCACGGCGCCGCGGAAGGAACGGTGACCCCAAAACCATGACGACAGTCGGAGAAGTCGGCGAGCACGCGGTGATCGCGGCCATCCGGGAGGCCGCCCCCTCGGCCCGAAACGGCGACGACGCAGCCGTTTTGTCGATGACGACCCCCAACGCGCGCTACATCGCCTCCACCGACATGCTCGTCGAGGGCCGCCACTTCTCCCTCGAGTGGTCCACCCCCGAGCAGGTGGGGGCGAAGGCCGCCGTGCAGAATTTCGCCGATGTCGAGGCGATGGGCGCCCGCCCCACAGCGACCCTCATGAGCCTGTCCGTCCCCGAGCACACGAAGCTCGACGTGGTGCGTGGCATCGCCAGGGGGCTGCGCGAGCAGGGCCGCAAGTGCGCCGCCGAACTGGTCGGCGGTGACGTCGTCGGAGGCGATTCGCTGGTCATCTCCATCACCGCGATGGGCGAGCTCGGCGGTCCCGGCCGCCCGCTGGTCCGCTCCGCCGCCCGGCCGGGCGACGCGGTCATCGCCGCCGGCCGCATCGGCCACTCCGGCGCTGGCCTGGACCTGCTCCGCCGGTACGGTTCTCCCTCCGCGGTCCCCGACAAGTTCCGGGAGCTCGTCGAAGCCCACCTCGTCCCCGATTTCGCCTACGGCCGCGGCCCCGTCGCCCGTGCCGCCGGCGTCAACGCGCTGACCGACAATTCCGACGGTCTCGTGGTCGACCTCTCCGAGATCGCGCGGGCCTCCAACGTCACCATCGACGTCGACGAGGACACGATCGCCCCGCCGGAGCTGCTCATGGCCGCCGCCGACGCGCTGGACACCGACCCGTGGCGGTGGGTGCTCGCCGGCGGGGAGGACCACACCCTCCTGGGCACGACGTCGGGCGAGCCGCCCACGGGCTTCCGGCGCATCGGCACCGTCCACAGTGACCGCGGCCTGCCCGTGTCCGTCGCCGGGCGCCAGCCGTGGTTGCGCGGGGGATGGGTGAGCTTCTGATGGCCGACCGGACCACCGATGGGGGCAACCGCCCGCTGCCCGTCGAGGCCGGCTGGGCCCGCGCGCTGGAGCCTGTCGCCGACCGCATCCACGCCATGGGCGATTTCCTCCGGGCCGAAAACGCCGCCGGGCGCGGGTACCTGCCCGCCGGCGAGGACGTCCTGCGTGCCTTCACCAAGCCCTTCGACGACGTCCGCGTGCTCATCGTCGGCCAGGACCCGTACCCCACGCCGGGGCACCCGATGGGCCTGAGTTTCTCGGTGGACCGCGACGTCCGGCCGTTGCCGCGGTCGCTGGCCAACATCTACCGCGAGTACGAGTCCGATCTGGGCCTGACCCCGCCGGAGCACGGGGATCTGTCGCGCTGGACGGACAACGGGGTCGCGCTGTTCAACAGGGTGCTCACGGTCCAGCCGGGCAAGCCAGCCTCGCACCGCGGCAAGGGGTGGGAGGAGGTCACCGCCGAGGCGATCCGCGCGCTCGCCGGCCGCGGCACCCCTCTGGTGGCCATCCTGTGGGGCCGCGACGCGCAGACGGCGCAGAAGCTCCTCGGCGCCGACGTGCCGTGCATCTGTTCGCCGCACCCGTCGCCGCTGAGCGCTTCCCGGGGCTTCTTCGGTTCCCGCCCGTTTTCCCGCGCCAACGAGGCGTTGCGCTCGCTCGGCGCCGAGCCCGTGGACTGGACGCTGTAATATGCCCGCCATGCCGTCGCCCGCCCAGCCCACCCGCATCGATGGGCCGTCGCTGCTCAGCTGGGCCCGCCGCTGCGTGTCCGTGCTGGAGCGCCGCCGCGAGGAGATCAACGAGCTCAACGTGTTCCCGGTGCCCGACGCCGACACGGGGTCGAACATGGCGGCGACCATGGCCGCCGCCCTCGCCGTGGCCGAGCATGCCGCGGCCGGCCCGTCGCAAAGCGGCGCGGCTCCCGGGGCGCACGACATCGCCATCGCCCTGGCCGCCGGCGCGGTGCGCGGCGCCCGCGGCAACTCCGGGACGGTGCTGTCGCAGGTCCTGCGCGCGCTGGCGGAGGCCGCGGCACCCGGCGGTTTCGGCGGCGAGCACGTGCAGAAGGCGCTGGACACCGCGGTGAAGCACGTCGACCGGGCCATCGCCGATCCGGCGGAGGGAACGATCCTCACCGTCCTGCGGCAGGCGGCCGTCGCCGCCGGGCGGCGGGACCCGGCGAACCTCGTCGACGTCATCGCGGCGGCCTCCGAGGCCGCGCGGCAGGCTCTGGACCGCACCCCGTCGCAGTTGCCGGCGCTGCGCGAGGCGGGTGTCGTCGACGCCGGCGGCGCGGGGCTGGTGCTGCTTCTCGACGCGCTCCTCGACGAGGTGTCCGGCGAAGCCCCCGACGAACCCGACCTGCACGTCACGGCGTCCGCCCCGGAGGGCCCCGAGCTTGAGGTGATGTTCCTCATCGACGTCGCCGCCGACCGGATGGACGAGTACCGCGCCACCATGCACGCGCTGGGCAACTCGCTGGTCATCGCGGGCGAAGGCGGGGAACGGCACATGACGCACATCCATTCCGCCGAGGCGGGGGCCGTCATCGAGGCGGCGCTGGACTACGGGCGGCCGGAGAACATCCGCATCGAGGTCATCGACGAGGTCCCCGCGGGCGGGCGGAAGGCTCCGGCCCGGTCGCTGCTGGCCGTCGCGCCGACGGGGCCGATCTCCGACCTGTTCGCGTCCGCGGGCGCGACGCCGGTGGGGCCGGACGGCGACGTCGTCGGATCGATCCTCGGGGCCATCGCCGGCATCCCCGGCGACGGCGAGGTGCTGCTGCCCAACGGCCTGGTGGGCAACCGCGAGCTGATCCAGGTCGAGCTGGCCGCGCAGGCCGGGGGCCATTCCATCACCATCCTGCCGACGGCGACGCTGGCCAACGGGCTGGCCGCCGTCGCGGTGCATGATCCGACGATCCCCCTGGCCGTCGACGCTTACGCCATGAGCGAGGCGTCCGCCGGCATGCGCACCGCCACCCTGGGCGCGGCGCCGGGCGCGGGCCTCACCGCGGCCGGGCCCTGCGCCAAGGGGGACGTGCTGGCGACGGTCGGCGGGGACATCCTCGTCGTCGCCGACACCGTCGCCGAGGCGCTGACCCGGACGGTGGAGCTGATGCTGCGCTCCGGCGGAGAGCTGGTCACGGTGCTGCTGGGCACGGGCGTCGACCCCGAGTCGACCACGGCCCTGCGCCGGCGGCTGCGGGACATCGCGCCGGGCGTCGACGTCACCGCGTACGCCGCCGACGGCATCGCCGAGCTCGCCCAGATCGGCGTCGAGTAGCGGGCAACGGCGATGCTGGGCTGGTTAGCGACGGCGACGGCCATGACGCCGCTGCGCGAGGTCCTGGGGCCCAAGGCCGCGAAGAAGGTTGGGGATTCGATCGGTGCGACGTCGGTCGGCGAATTGCTCTCGCGCCTGCCCCAGCGCTACGCCGCCCAGGGGCACAGCCTCAACGTCGATTACGCCCAGGTGGGGGAGTCGATCACGGCGGTCGTGGAGGTAGTGAGCGTCGTCGAATCGGCTCCGGGGGCGACCCGCCGCCCGCTGCGCGTCACGGTGACCGATGGCCGGCGGATCATGCCGATGCCGCTGTTCGGGCAGGGGTGGCTGGTGCACGTGCTGCACCCGGGCACGCGGCTGCTGGTGTTGGGCACGCTCGACGAATACCGCGGGAATCCCCAGATCAAGGGCGCGGACCTGCTGGTCATTGGCGCCGACGGACAGCCGGGCGCGGCGACGGGCAAGCTGAAGAAGCTCATCGACGGCGCAGACGGCATGGCGGAGCTGCGCGGCCTGCTGGCGCGGCCGTATCTGCCCATCCACCGCGGCCGGAAGGGGCTGTCGGGGATTCTCCTGGCGCTGTACATCCGGCGGGTGCTGCGGTGGCTGCCGCGCCAGGACGAGCCGCTGCCCGAGTGGCCGTCGCACCTGCCGACGTTCGACGTGGCGCTGCGCGAGGCGCACTTCCCGGGCGTCGCCGGCCCGCAGGCGGCCATCGACCGCCTCAAATACGACGAGGCCCTGGAGCTGCAGCTCGCCCTCGCCCTGCGCCGCGCGGGCAACGCCGACCGGGTGGCGCCGGAGTGCCCGCCGTCCGCCGACGGCCGCGCGGCCCGGCTCGCCGTGAATCTCCCCTTCGAGCTGACCGGCGGGCAGCGCTCCGTGCTCGCCGACATCTCGGCCGATGTTTCCCGCCCGACGCCGATGAACCGCCTGCTGCAGGGCGAGGTCGGCTCCGGCAAGACCGTCGTCGCGCTGCTGGGCATGCTGCAGGTCCTCGACGAGGGCCGCCAGAGCGTGCTGCTGGCCCCGACGGAGGTCCTGGCCGCGCAGCACGCGCAGACCATTGCGGGGCTTCTCGACGACGCCGGCGTGGACGCGAAGGTGACATCGCTGACCGGTTCGATGCCGGTGGGGGAGAAGCGGGCGGCGCTGCTGGACATCGTCTCGGGCGAGTCGGGGATCATCGTGGGCACGCACGCGCTGCTGAGCGAGGGCGTGGACTTCTTCGACCTGGGCCTGGTGGTCATCGACGAGCAGCACCGCTTCGGCGTCTGCCAGCGCGACCGGCTGCGCGAGCGCGGGCGCGACGGGATGACGCCCCACGTGCTGGTCATGACCGCCACGCCCATCCCGCGCACCCTGGCGATGACGGTGTTCGGCGACCTCGACGTCTCGGAGCTCGCCGAACTGCCCGGGCGGCGCCGGAACGTGCGGACGATCGTCGTTCCGACCGTCGAAAAGCCGAAGTGGGAGGCACGTGCCTGGGAGGTGATCCGCGAGGAGGCCGAAGCGGGGCACCGGACGTTCGTGGTGTCGCCGCGGATCCTGGGCGAGGGCGAATCCGTGGAGGACAACTTCGACCTGGCCCGGCGGAACCTGCCGGGCGTCGCGGTCGGGTTCATGCACGGCCGCATGTCGGCGGAGGAGAAGTCCTCGGCGATGGCCGATTTCGCGGCGGGCCGGACGTCGGTGCTGGTGGCCACGACGGTCGTCGAGGTCGGCGTCGACGTGCCCGAGGCGACCGTGATGATGATCCGCCGCGCCGAGAGCTACGGCGTCTCGCAGCTGCACCAGCTGCGCGGGCGCATCGGCCGCGGCGAGCTGCCCGGGCGGTGCTTCCTGTGCACCGAGACGATGCCGGACACGGCGGAGCGGGCGCGGCTCGACGCCATCGCGGCGACGAACGACGGCTTCCGGCTCGCCGAGATCGACGTGCGCACCCGCAAGCACGGCGACGTCCTGGGGGAGAGCCAGACCGGCCTGACCGCCGGGCTCGGCCTGCTGGACCTCGGCGGCGACGCGCGGATCATCGAGCGCGCGCGCGAGGACGCCGCGAAGCTCGCCGCCGCGGACCCCGTGCGCGCGAGGACGCTGACCTACGACATCACCGACGAGGAAGCCGGGTTCCTGGACCGCAGCTGAGCCCCGCCGCGCCGCGCCCGTAGACTCGGTGCCATGAGCGAAACGAACGGTGACGACGGCGCCGTGGTCGTGTGCGCCCCCTTCGCGGGAGTGGTGCGGCTGCAGGTCGCCGCGGGCGATGACGTGACCACCGGGCTGCCCGTCGCTGTGGTCGAGGCCGTGAAGCTGGAGACCCCCGTGCAGGCGCCGTGCCCCGCGACGGTGGCCGAGGTGCTGGTGGAGAACTTCTCCGACGTCTCCGGCGGCGACCCGCTGCTGACCCTGGCACCGAAGGGCGAGGGGACCCGATGAGCCGCATCATCGCGGGCGTCGCCCGCGGCCGGAAGCTGGTGACCCCGAAGGGCGACGCGACCCGGCCGACGACGGATCGGGCGCGCGAGGCGATCTTCTCCTCCTGGTCCTCGCGCTTCGGTATCGAGGGCAACACGGTGCTGGACCTGTTCGCGGGGTCCGGCGCGCTCGGCCTGGAGGCGGCGTCGCGCGGTGCCGCGGAGGTCGTGCTGGTCGAGTCGAGCCCGGCGGCGTGCCGCGCGATCCGCGCGAACATCGGCACGGTGGGCCACCCCCGGGTCACCATCGCCGAAATGAAGGCGTCGACGTACCTGGCCGGTGCGCCGGCGGATCATTTCGACCGCGTCATCGCCGATCCGCCCTATGAGCTGGCGGGGGCGGCGGTCACCGAGATGCTCGAGGCGCTGCGCCCGGCGCTGCGCGACGGCGCGGTGGTCACCGTCGAGCGGCATTCAGCGGACGACGAAACCGTCTGGCCCGACGGATACGGCATCCTGGAGCAGAAGCTCAAGCGCCGCATCCACGGCCTGGCCCGCTTCGACACCGCGATCTACCGACGAGGGGAAGACCAATGACCCATGCCTGCTGCCCCGGTTCGTACGACCCGCTCACCAGCGGCCATCTTGACGTCATCCAGCGCGCCTCGGTGCTCTTCGACGAAGTGACCGTCCTGGTCACCCACAACCCCAACAAGACGGGGATGTTCACCGCGGATGAGCGGATGCGCCTGATCGAGGAGTGCACCGGCCACCTGGACAACGTCCGCGTCGATTCCTGGTCCGAGCTGCTGGTGGACTACACCACCGAGCACGGCATCGCGACGCTGGTCAAGGGCCTGCGCTCGGCGCTGGACTACGAATACGAAGTTCCCATGGCCCAGATGAACCGCCGCATGTCCGGCGTGGACACCATGTTCATCGAGGCGGACCCCAAGTACGGGCACGTCTCGTCGACCCTGATGAAGGAAGTCGTGCGCTACGGCGGCTCCGTCGAGGGGCTCGTGCCGGAACCGGTGCAGGAGGCCCTGCGCGCGCGGCTGACGTAGCCGCATCGCCGACCGCAAAACGCCGTGGCCTGCAATCACGGCATCCCCGCAGGTCGTCGCGTAATCTCGGGACCATGTACCGCGTCTTTGAATCCCTCGATGAACTTGTCCAGACCGTCGAGGAAGCCTATGGCGTCCCGATGACGGCGAATTGCATGGTGCCGCGCCGCGACGTGCTGGTGCTTCTCGACGAATTGCGCAACGCGTTCCCCGCGGAGCTCGACGACGCCCAGGACGTGCTCGACCAGCGCGACGCGATCATCGGCGAGGCCGAGGCGACCGCGGCCGAGTCGATCGCGGCCGCGGAGGAGGAGGCCCGCCGCATCATGGACGAGGCCGAGGAGCGCTCCCGCCGCATGGTGGAGGACGCGGAGAACCGCGCCCACGCCACCGTCGCCGAGGCCCAGGAAGAGGCCGCCCGCCGGCGCGAGGACGCCGACCGCGAGTACCGCCAGGTCACCGAGCGCGCGGCGACCGAGGCCGAGCGCCTTGTCGCGTCGGGCAACGCCGCCTACGACCGATCCGTCAAGGACGGCCTGGCGGAGCAGGAACGGCTGGTCTCCGAGTCGACGGTCGTCCACGAGGCCAACGAGGAGGCGCGCCGGGTCGTCGAATCCGCCTACGCCGACTCGAAGCGGCTGCGCGGGGAGTGCGACGTGTACGTCGACGACAAGCTCGCCGAATTCGAGGCGTCGCTGTCCGAGACGCTGCGCTCCGTCGGCCGCGACCGCGCGGCGCTGCGCAAGGGCGCCGGCGCCTCCGGGCCGGGCGCCGCGGCCGACCGCGAGGAGCTCGGGTCGGACCGCCCGTACGAGCGCGGCGGGGACTACCGCCGCTGAGGCCCCGCGCCGGAGAGGGAATCCGGCGGGGGAGGTAGGATGGCGGCATTATGACTGCCGCTTCCCCTTTCGTGTTTGACGTGGGCCGGGTGCTGCGCGAAGGCGCGCCCGAGCCCTTTTCCCGTGTCGGCGATGCGCCCGAGCGCATCGGCGCCGAAGTGATCGCGGTGGAGAAGGGGACGGAGGTGCGCCTCGACGGCGTGGTCACCCCCCTCGGCGGCGGCGTGCTCATCGACGCCGATGTCCGCGCCCCGCTGTCGGGCCAGTGCGTGCGCTGCCTGGGCAATCTGGCCGACGAGCTGGACATCCACGTGTCCACCGTGTTCTCGGCCGGCGAGGGCTTCGTCACCGCGGACCCGGAGGACGGCGACGTGGACGACGATGTGCCGGCCCTCGACGGCGACCTGGCCGACATCACCCAGGCGGTCATCGACGAGGCCGTGCTGGCGCTGCCCTTCAACCCGACGTGCGAGAGCTTCGAGGATCACCCCTGCCACGGGGAGGAGACCGGCGTGCCCGAGCCCGACGGCGTGTCCGGCCAGGAGGGTGACCTCCCGGATCCGCGCTGGGCCGGTTTGGCCGAGAAGTTCGGCGACTTGGGCTCCGGCGACGGGGACGCCAAGTGAGCCGGAAGCGGCGCCTGAGCGGTGAGGCGGCGCGCCAGGCGGCGTTCACCGCGGTCGACCACGCATCGCTGCTGGAGCGGTTGGGCGTCGGGCTCGACTACGACCGGCTGTGCCTGGCGCTCACGCACCGCAGCTTCGCCAACGAAAACGGCAACCTGACCAACAACGAGCGCCTGGAGTTCCTGGGCGACGCCGTGCTGGGCATGTGCGTCGCCGAGGAGCTGTACCGGCGTTTCCCCGATCGCGCGGAGCAGGACATCTCCAAGATGCGCGCGGGCGTGGTCAACATGTACGCGCTCGCCGATCTGGCCCGCCGCATCGAGCTGGGCCCGCACATCCTGCTGGGCCGCGGCGAGAAGTCGACCGGCGGTGCCGACAAGCATTCGATCCTGGCGGACACCGTGGAGGCGCTGCTCGGTGCGATCTACCTCCAGCACGGCTTCGCCACCTCGCGGGACACCATCCTGCGGCTTTTCGACGCGATGATCGACGAGGCCCCGACCCAGTCGCGCGGCCGCGACTGGAAGACGCTGCTGCAGGAGCGCCTGGCGGCGAAGAAGCTCCCGGCCGCGGAATACGTCGTCAGCTCCGAGGGCCCGGACCACGCCCGCACGTACTCCGTCGAACTGCTCGTCGACGGCGTCGTCCGCGGCACCGGCACCGGCGCGACGAAGAAGGAAGCCGAGATGCTCGCGGCCCACCGGGCCCACACGGCGCTGGGGTAGGGGCGGATGCCTGAACTGCCCGAAGTCGAGACGATCCGCATCGGGCTCGATCCCCACGTCCGCGGGCGCCGCATCACCGGCGCGCGCGTGCTCCGCGACCGTGCGGTGCGCCGTCAGCCGGGCGGTGCCGCGGAGTTCGGCGAACGCCTGGTCGGCCGCACCATCACGGGCACCGGCCGGAGGGGCAAGTTCCTGTGGCTGACGCTCGACGACGCCTCCGCGCTGCTCATCCACCTGGGCATGAGCGGCCAGCTGATCGTGCCCGGCCCGGACACGCCGCCCTCGCCGCACGTGCGGGCCACGCTCGAACTCGACGGCCTGACGCTGCAGTTCCGCGACCAGCGGACGTTCGGGTGGGTGTGGGCCTGCGACGCAGGCGCCGACGGAGTGCCGGAGCCGGCCGCGCACATCGCCCGCGACCTGATGGATCCGCGGGTGGACCCCGTCGCGCTCGCCCACGTGATCCGCCGCCGCACCAGCGGCATCAAGCGCGTGCTGCTCAACCAGGAGGTCGTTTCGGGCATCGGCAACATCTACGCCGACGAGATGCTGTGGGCCGCCCGCGTCCACGGCGAGACCCACGCCGACGAGCTGTCGGTGCGCACGCTGGCGAAGCTCCTGCGGGCGGGCCGCGAGGTCATGGGCCGGGCCGTCAAGGTCGGCGGCACCAGCTTCGACTCGCTGTACGTCAACGTCAACGGCGAATCGGGCTACTTCTTCCGCGACCTGGAGGCGTACGGCCGCGAGGGCGAACCCTGCTCCCGCTGCGGCCGTCCGATCGTCCGGTCGACGTTCATGAACCGTTCCAGCTACCACTGCCCGCGGTGCCAGCGGCTGCCGCGGGAGGCCGCATGATGCCCGTTCTGCGCCGGCCCGGGGCTCGCGCGCTCATTTCCGTCGCATTCGCCGCGCTCGCGGCGTCGAAGCTCGTCCACTTCTCCGGCGCACCGCGCTACTTCCTCGACGCCGACGTGTACGCGGTCGGCGGCCGCCGCTTCCTCGAGGGGCTCCCGCTTTACGACGGCTCCTTCCCGACGTCCAGCGGCATCTGGCTGCCGTTCACGTATCCGCCGGTGGCCGCGGTGCTCTTCGCGCCGCTGGCGATGATGCCGCTGCAGCTGGTCTTCGTCCTCGTCGCGGCCGCGACGATGGGGTCGCTGTGGTGGGTGCTGCGGGAGGTCGTCGCAAAGCTCGGGGACCTGCGCTCCGCCGACGCGGGATGGCTCGCGCTGGCGCTGACCGCCGCCCTGCTGTGGTTCGGCCCCGTGCACACGACCATCGGTTTCGGGCAGGTCAACGTCATTTTGATGATGCTCGTGGCCATCGACGTCCTCGTCGTGCCGCCGCGCTGGCGGGGCCTGCTCACCGGGGCCGCCATCGCCGTCAAACTCACGCCGGCGGTGTTCGGCCTGTGGTTCCTGCTGCGCCGCGACTGGGGCGGCATCGCGCGCATCGCTGCGTCGGCCGGCGGGCTGACGCTGCTCGGGCACCTCGCGGCGCCGGCCGATTCGGCCCGGTACTGGACGGACACGCTGGCCAACACCGGGCGCATCGGCGGCCCCATGTACGCCTCCAACCAATCCATCGACGCCGAACTGTGGCGCCTGGGCCTGCACACCGAGGACTCCGGCGGCGGGCTGTGGCTGGCGCTGGTGATGACGGCGCTGGCCGTCACCGTCGCCGTGATGCTGCGGCTGCTCCGCGACGGGCACCCGTTCCTCGCCGTGTGCGCCAACGCCCTGTTCGGGGTGCTGGCGTCGCCCATATCGTGGTCGCACCACTGGGTCTGGGTGCCCGTCATGGTCATCGCGGTGACCGTTCTCGCCCTGCGGGCACCGCGTCGGAGGGGCGATCCGGGTGGGGCGCTGCCGTGGATTTTCACCGCCTCCGGAGTGGCGTGCTTCGCATTCGAGCCCCAGGCGCTCGCACCGGCGGAACAAGACCGTGAACTGGACTGGAGCGCCTTCTGGCACGTGTTCGGCAACCCCTACCTGTGGTGGGCGGTGGCCGCGTTGATCATGATGTGGTTCCTGTCAAGGCATTTACCGTCCGCTGAGTCGCGTCTAATGTCGCATTCATGGAATGGATGGAAAGCGCCACAAGCGCGGTAACGGCCTGGAACGACAAGTACTGGCTGTTCATGATCGGCCTTCTCACTCTGGCGGGCCTGTACTTCTGCATCCGGACGATCGTCGTCCAGATCCGCTACGTGCCGGACATGTTCCGTGCCATCGCCGAGAAGCCGTCGGACATTTCCGAGGGCGTCAAGGGCATCTCCAGCTTCAAGGCGTTCACCATTTCGGCGGCGTCGCGCGTGGGCACCGGCAACGTCGCCGGCGTGGCGGTGGCCATTTCCGCGGGCGGCCCGGGCGCGGTGTTCTGGATGTGGCTGCTGGCCATCGTCGGCGGCGCGACCAGCTTCGTCGAGTCCACCCTCGCGCAGCTGTACAAGGTGAAGGACAGGGAGTCCTACCGCGGCGGCCCGGCCTACTACATCACCCGCGGCCTGGGCGAGAAGTTCCGGTGGCTGGCCATCCTCTTCGCGCTGGCCATCACCATCACCTACGGCTTCGTGTTCAACGCGGTGCAGTCGAACTCCATCACCGCCGCCGTGGCCGAGTCCACCGGAAACGACTCGCCGAACCTGAAGGTCATCATCGGCCTGGTGCTCGCCGCGGCCACCGGCGCGATCATCTTCGGCGGCGTCCAGCGCATTTCGAAGGTCACCCAGGTCATCGTGCCCGTCATGGCCATGGCGTACATCATCCTGGGCATCATCGTCCTGGTGCTCAACTGGAGCGAGGTCCCGTCGATGCTGGCGCTGATCGTCGAGCACGCCCTGGGCATCCGCGAAATCGCCGGCGCGGCCGTGGGCACCGCCATCATGCAGGGCATGCGCCGCGGCCTGTTCTCCAACGAAGCCGGCATGGGCTCCACGCCGAACGCCGCCGCGACGTCGTCGGTGTCCCACCCGTGCAAGCAGGGTCTGATCCAGACGCTCGGCGTCTACTTCGACACGATCATCGTGTGCACGGTCACGGCCGTCATCATCCTGCTGTCGAACCCGGTGTACGGCGCGGAGGCGGAGGGCACGTCGCTGACCCAGGCGGCGCTGGCCGCCCAAGTCGGTTCCTGGGCCACCCATGCGGTGACGGTGATCATCTTCTTCCTGGCGTTCTCGTCGATCATCGGCAACTACTACTACGCCGAGGCCAACGTGCCCTTCCTCGACGAGCGCAGGAGCGTCCTCAACGGCGTGCGCGCGCTGATCATGCTGTGCGTCCTCGGCGGCGCGATCGGTTCGGTGCCGCTGGTCTGGGCGTTGGCCGACGTCTTCTCGGCGCTGATGGCCACCATCAACATCGCCGCGATCCTGCCGCTGGGCGGGGTGGCGGTGGCGTTGTTGGCCAACTACTCGGCGCAGAGGGCCAGGGGACTCAACCCCGTGTTCCACCGCGATGACATCCCGGGCCTGCGCGGCCGCGAGAACATCGAGTGCTGGGACGGCTCCGACCCGATGACGGTCCGCGCCGACGACGGTGGCGCGGCCGAGGTGGCGCGATGAGCGACGGCGGATCGCGCCTGACCGCCTGGGTCCACGGGCACGTGCAGGGCGTCGGCTTCCGCTGGGCCACCCGCGTGCGCGCCCTGGAACTGGGGTTGACCGGATACGCGAAGAACTACGCGGATGGCCGGGTGCTGGTCATCGCGGAAGGGCCCGCCGCGGCCTGCGAGGAGCTGCTCGCCTGGCTGGAGGGCCCCGACGCCCCGGGCTCGGTGTCGACGGTCGTCAGCGAGGTGGGCGACGCCCGCGGCGGTTACGAGGGCTTCCTCAGGAAGTAGCGCCCCCGCGCTCCGTCGGCGACACGGCCGCGAGGAACTCGCCGATTTCCGCGAGGGCGGCGAGATGCTCTTCCCGGTGCTCCCCGGGATCGAGCATGCCGAGCACGCGCGGCGCCCTGCTCTCCGACGCGGATGAGCCGCTCCCCGGCGGCGCCGGTGATCTTGACCTGCCCGATGGCGGCGGCGATGCGGGCCTGCGCTTCGGCGGCGAGCGCGTTCACCTCGCCCGGGTTCTCGGTGACCCAGGCCCGCACTTCGTCGTCGCCGGCGCCGAACAACTCCGGGTCGATGCCGAAGTCCCAGTCGGACAGGATTTCACGGAGCGCGTCGAGGGCGTCGACGCCGTCACCGTCGGATTCGGCCAGTTCCTCGAGGACGTCCAGGACGTCCGCGCCGGAGTCGTTGCCGAACGGGGCGAATTCGTCGACTTCGGAGTAGAAGCGCTCGGGCGCGAATTCGACGAAACGGGGATGGCTGGTGCGCGGGGACAGACCCTCATCCGGATCGGTCACGTGGATGCTCATGTGGGCACGATACCCCGGCCGCGGGTGGCTGGCCTCCCGTCGCGGCGGGCGCGTGCGGTGCTATTCACGTCCCCGACATGGCACAATGATTAGCCGTGCACCTCAAATCGCTGACCCTCAAAGGATTCAAGTCCTTCGCGTCGGCGACCACGCTGAAGTTCGAGCCGGGCATCTGCGCGGTCGTCGGCCCGAACGGCTCCGGCAAATCCAACGTCGTCGACGCCCTGGCGTGGGTGATGGGCGAGCAGGGCGCGAAGACCCTGCGCGGCGGGAAGATGGAGGACGTCATCTTCGCCGGCACGTCCGGCCGCAAGCCGCTGGGCCGCGCCGAGGTGACGCTGACCATCGACAACTCCGATGGCGTCCTGCCCATCGGCTACTCCGAGGTTTCGGTCACGCGCCGCATGTTCCGCGACGGCGCCAGCGAGTACGAGATCAACGGTTCGCGCTGCCGTCTGATGGACGTCCAGGAGCTGCTCAGCGATTCGGGCATCGGCCGCGAGATGCACGTCATCGTCGGCCAGGGCCGGCTCGCCCAGATCCTGGAGTCGCGGCCGGAGGAGCGCCGCGCGTTCATCGAGGAAGCCGCCGGCGTGCTCAAGCACCGGCGTCGCAAGGAAAAGGCCCAGCGCAAGCTGCAATCGATGCAGGGCAACCTCGACCGCCTGGAGGACCTGGTCGGGGAGCTGCGCCGGCAGTTGAAGCCGCTGGCCCGGCAGGCGGAGGCCGCCCAACGCGCGCAGACCGTGCAGGCCGACCTGCGCCAGGCCAGGCTTGCGCTCGCAGCGGCCGACCTGGTCGCGCTGCGCGAGGCGCTTTCCGACGCCGCCGAGCGCGCGAAAATGGTCGCGGACAAGGTTGCGGCGGAAGAGGCGGTGGCCGAAGCGGCCGCCGAACGCCGCGATGATCTGGAAGCGGAGCTGGAGGACGCCACCCCGCGCGCCGACGCCGCCCGCGACTTGTGGTTCCGGCTGTCGGCGCTGGCGGAGCGCGTGGGCGCGACCCGGCGCATCGCCGCCGACCGCGCCGCCGACCGCGCCGCCGATTCCGCCCCGGCCCCGCGGACCGGCCAGGACCCGGAGGAGCTCGAGTCCCGCGCCGAACGCGCCGCCGCCGAGGAAGAGGAGCTGGCCGAGGCCGAATCGGAGGCGCGCGAGCGCCTGGAATCGGTCCGTGACGTCCTCGCGGAGGCCGAGGATGCGTTCCGCGCCGCCGAATCGGAGCACATGGCGCAGGTCCGCGCTCTGGCCGACCGCCGCGAAGGCGTGGTCCGGCTGGTCGCCGCCGAGGAATCCCTGCGCGCGCGCATCGAGTCGGCCGAAGCCGAGTCCGCCCGCCTGGCCGAGCACGTGGCCGAAGCGGGGCAGCGCCGCGACGATGCCGCCGACGCCCTCGACGACGCCGCCGAGGCTCTGGCGGAAGCCGAGACGGCCGGTCCCGAGCTCGCCCGCGCCCATGAGCGCGCCGACGCCGAGGCCACCGCCGCCACCGCCCGCGTGAAGGAGCTCCGCGACCGCGAGCGCGCGCTGGAGAAGACGGTGTCGGGCCTGTCCGCGCGCATCGAGGCCCTCGACGCCGCCCGCCGCGCCGCCGCCACCGACGGGGCGGGATGGTTGCGCGACACCCACGGGCTGCCCGCGCTGTCGGGGGCGCTGCACGTCACCGGCGGCTGGGACTCGGCGATCGCCGCGGCACTCGGCCCCGCCCCGAGGCGATGGTCGCCGGCGACGAGGATGCACCGGACCATTCGGCCGACGACCTGATCGCCTCGCTGTCCGACGCCGGCGCCGGCACCGCGACCGTCGTGGAACCGGGGTCCGGTGCGGGCTGGCGCCTCGACGCGGGCATCCCGCCCGGCTGCACGTGGGCCCTGGACGTGGTGGAGCACCCGAACGAATTGGCGGCGGCGCTGTCGGCGCTGCTCGTCGATGTGGTGCTGTGCCCCGACGCCGCGACCGCGCGCCGCGTCGTCAACGAGGACAACCGCCTGCGCGCCGCCACCGCCGACGGGCGCCTGCACGGCCCCGGGTGGGCGTCGGGCGGCGCGGGCGGCGCGCGGTCCAGCGTGGAGATCGGCGCGGGCATCGCCGCGGCGGAGGAGGAGCTCGCCGCCGCCCGCGAGGAGCTCGCCGACTTCGGCGGAGTCCTGGCCGGCGCCGCCGCCGAAGAAGAAGACCGCCGCACCGACGCCGCCGCGGCCCGCGCCGCCTTGCGCGAGCACGAACGCGGCCTGAAGACCCTGAAGGACGCCCGCACCCGCGCGCAGTCGCAGCTCGCCGGAGTCGACCACGACGCCGAACGCGCCGCCGCCCGCCGCGGGGAGGCCGAGGCCCGGCTGGTGCAGCTGCGCGAGGAACTCGACGAGGTCTCCGACCGACTGTCCCCGTCGACGAGGATCCGGTCGAGGGCGAACCCTCCACCGAGGAACGCGATCACGCCGCCGCGGCGCTGGCCCAGGCCCGAGCCATGGAAACCGAGGCGCGGCTGGCGCTGCGCACCGCCGAGGAACGCTCGGGCGGGGTGCGCGGGAAGGCCGAAACGGCTGCGTCGCCAAGCGACCGCGGAACGCCAGGCCCGCGCCGCCACGAGGCCGCCCAGGTGCGCCGGGAACGCTCCCGCGAGCTGGCGGCCACCGTCGCCGAGCTGTCCGGCGACGTCGCCGAGCAGGTGTCGGTGTCGCTGGAGCGCGCCGCCGCCGACCGCGACGAGCTGGAGGCCACCCGCAAGGCCATCGGCGCCGAGCTGAACAAGGCGCGCGCCGACGCATCGGCCGCCGCCAAGCGCGTCGCCGAGCTCACCGACGGCGCCCACCGGGGCGACATCGCCCGGGCCGAGGCCCAGCTTCGGGTCGACCAGATGGAGGACTCGATCGTCGACCGGCTCGGCGTGCCCGTCTCCGACCTGATCGAATCGCATGCGCCGGGGGAGGACTACGACCGCGCGGAGGCCGAGGCCCGCCTCAAGCGCGCGGAAAAGGACCTCCGCGTGCTCGGCCGCGTCAACCCGCTGGCCCTGGAGGAGTTCAAGGCCATGGAGGAGCGCCACGACTTCCTGGCGACGCAGCTCGACGACGTCCGCCGCGCCCGCAAGGACCTGCTCGACGTCGTGGAGGAGGTCGACGAGACCATCCTGCGGCTGTTCACCGAGGCCTGGCTGGACGTGGAACGGGAGTTCCCCAAGGTCTTCGACACCCTCTTCCCGGGCGGCGACGGCCGGCTGGTGCCCACCGAGCCGGAGGACATGCTGGCCACCGGCATCGAGGTGGAGGCCCGCCCGCCGGGCAAGAAGGTCAAGCGGCTGTCGCTGCTGTCGGGCGGCGAGAAGTCGCTGACGGCGCTGGCGATGCTGGTGGCCATCTTCCGTGCCCGCCCCAGCCCGTTCTACGTCCTCGACGAGGTCGAGCGGCGCTCGACGACGTCAACCTGCGCCGGCTCATCGCCCTGCTGGAGGAGCTGCGCGAGTCGTCCCAGCTGATCGTGATCACGCACCAGAAGCCGACCATGGACGTGGCCAACGTCCTGTACGGCGTGACCATGCGCCGGCGAACGGCGTCACGCGGGTGATCTCGCAGCGCATGTCGCCGGAGACGGCGAAGTAGCGGCCGCATCCTATACGTTGGACGCATGAGCATAAAGGCCCGGGACGTGCGCAGGACCTTCGGCGAACACGTCGCCATAGACCATGCGGACGTCGACGTCGCACCGGGCCGGATCACCGGCCTGATCGGCCCGAACGGCTGCGGCAAGACCACCCTGCTGCTGGGTGGCGGGGCTGCTGGGCGCCGGATTCGGGCACGGTGGAAGTCGCCGGTTTCGACCCCGCGGCCGACGGCCCCCGGGCCCGCGCGCGGATCGGGTGGATGCCCGATCACGTGGGCACGTGGGAGACGCTGACGTCGTGGGAGATCGTCGCCACCTTCGGGCGCGTGTACGGCCTGCCGCGCGACGTCGCGGGCGAGCGCGCCACGGAGCTGCTGGCAGAGGTCGGCCTGTCCGACTTCGCCGGCAGTCGCGTGCGCGTGCTGTCGCGCGGCCAGAAGCAGCGCCTGTCGCTCGCGCGGGCGCTGGTGCATGACCCGGCGGTCCTGCTTCTCGACGAGCCGGCGTCCGGGCTCGACCCCGATTCCAGGGTGGCGCTGCGCGGCATCCTGCGGCGCCGGGCGGATGCCGGGGCGGCGATCATCGTGAGTTCCCACATCCTGCCGGAGCTGGAGGAGATGGTCGACGACGTCATCATGATGCGCGACGGCCGTACTCTGGCCCCGTCGTCCGGCGACGGGACGCCCATGTGGCGGCTGGAGGTCGCGGGCGGCGGGGACGCCGACCTGCGGCGCTGGGCCGAGGCCGAGGACCCCGCCCTCGGCATCGCCGTCGGCGCCGCGTCCCCGGACGACGGGCCCCGGCTGGCGTGGGCGGAATTCGCCGCCGGCCCGGAGGCCGCATCGGCCGCGCTGGCCCGGGCGCTGGCGGCCGGAGTGGTGGTGGCGTCCTTCGGCCGGAGGACGCTGGAATCCCGATACCTTGAATGGGGTGCGAACGAATGAACGCGATGCGCGAGGTTCCTGGCCCTCGAACTGACGCAGCGGGCGCGATCGACGCGGTGGCGCGCGCTGCTGATCGGATGGTTCGTCGTGCTCTCGGGCACGGTGCTGCTGCAGACCCTGTTCTTCCGCAACGTGGGGCCCGGCCTGTCCGGCGACGGGGACGCCTGGGCGGCGGCGTCGGCCGAGGCCACGGCGTCCGGCACGCTGCTGTTCGTGCTCCTCGTCGGGCTGCTCGTGGCGCCCGCCCAAACCGCGACGTCCATCAACGGCGACCGGCGCGACGGGGTGCTGGCCCTGATCCAGGCGGCGCCCATCCCCACGTGGGCGGTGGCCGTCGGCAAGCTCATGGCCGCATGGCTGTCCTCGCTGGCCTTTTTGCTGGTCTCGCTCCGGTGCTGGTGTGGACCGTCATCCGCGGCGGCATGCCGTGGTGGGCGCTGCTGCTGGGACGGTAGTCGTGGCACTGCTGCTGCTCGCCGTGTCCGGCATGGGGCTCGGCGTATCGGCGCTGACGCCGCGGACGGCGTCGTCGACGATGCTGTCGTATCTGATCGTCGCCGTGCTGGTCATCGGGCTGCCCATGGTGTTCCTGCTGTCGATGCCCCTGACCGAGCACCGCGAAACGCGCCAGGTCGCGTACATGGTGCGCTACGAGGAGAACCTCGACCTCGGCGACACCACCACCTGGTGCCGCGAGGAAATGACCGAGATCCGGACCATGGACACCCGCCGCATCGCGTGGCTGCTGCCGCCCAACCCGGTGGTGGTGCTTTCCGACGCCCTGCCGTACAAGGCCGAGCTGGCCGGGGCGACGCCCATCGTGCGCGACGTCGCCGACCGCGCCTTCCGCGAACCGGAGCGCCAGCCGGAGACCTGCGCCCAGCTCGCCGAGTCCATGCGGGAGCCCGAGACGGGCGCGATCACGGAGCCGACGCCGCCGCGCTCGGAGAGCCGCCCGGGCTGGAAGTGGGCGCCCGGCCTGGCCGTCAACCTGCTGCTCGGCGCGCTGGGCGTCGCGTTCGCCCACCGCAGGCTCAGGGTGCCCGCCGGCGAACTGCCGAAGGGCGTGCGCATCGCCTGAGCCCGGGTGGGTCTAGGCCAGGGCCTTGCCCGGGTTGAGCAGTCCCTTGGGGTCGAGGGCGCTCTTCACGGCGCGCTGGACCTCCACGCCGACGTCGCCGAGTTCCTCGGCCAGGAAACGGCGCTTCAGCGTGCCGACGCCGTGTTCGCCGGTGAACGTGCCGCCGACGCGCAGCGCCTCGCGGAAGACGTCGCCCGCGGCCTCCCAGATTTCGTCGGGGACGTCGGTGGGCGTGGCGCCGTCGTAGATGAACACCGGGTGCAGGTTGCCGTCGCCGGCGTGGGCGACGGTGCAGATGGCCAAGCCGCGCTCCGCGGCGAGGTCGTCGATGAAGCGCATCATGTGCGCCAGCTGCGACCGGGGGACGCAGACGTCCTCGGTGAGCAGGTGGCCCAGTCGCTCCTTGGCGGGGTAGGCCATGCGGCGGATGGCGATGAGCTGCTCGCCTTCGGCGGCGTTGTCGGACACCGCGACGTCGTCTGGGCCGCCCGCGTGGAACGCCTGCGCGATCTTTTCGGCGCGGCCCGCCGCGTCAGGGCCCATGACCTGCGCCAGCACCATCCCGCCGGCGGAGGCGAAGTCGGTGCCCTTCCAATCGTCGATCGCCTGCAGCGTGCGGCGGTCCATGAACTCCATCAGCTCGGGGTCGGCGCCCAGCCGCATCGCCGCCGATACCGCGCCGAGCGCCGCGTCGGCGGTGGGGAAGGGGGCCAGCAGGGTGACGGGATCGCCTCCGGGGCGCGGCACGAGCGCGACGGTGGCCTCGGTGATCACGCCGAGCGTGCCCTCCGAGCCGCAGAAGAGCCCGACCATGTCCAAGCCGGAAACGCCCTTGACCGTGTCATGTCCGGTGCGCAGCACGCGGCCGTCTGCGAGCACCACCGTCAGGGACCGCACCGAATTGCGGGTGACGCCGTACTTCACGCAGCGCAGGCCGCCGGCGTTGGTGGCGATGTTGCCGCCGACGGACGAGATGTCCATGCTCGACGGGTCCGGCGCGTACATCAGCCCGTGCGCCGCCGCGGCGCGGTCGAGGTCGCCGTTGATCACGCCCGCCTCGACCCTGGCCACGAAATCGTCCGGTTCGATGGCCAGGATCCGGTTCATCTTCGCCAGCGACACGATCAGGCAGCCCGGCGTCGCGGTCGCGCCACCGGACAGGCCGGAGCCGGCGCCCCGCGTGACGACGGGCACGTCGTTCGCATGGGCCCACGCGAGCGCGGCGGCCACGTCGTCCGTGGAGCGGGCGGTGACGGCGGCGAGGGGAGCCCCCGCGGCGAGGACGTCGGTGCGGTCGCGGGCGTATGAGTCGAGGACGTCGGCGTCGACGATGACGGCGCCGGGCGGCAGCGAATCGATGAGTTCCTGGAGTGCGGTGGTGGCCATGCCGCCACTGTATTACCGGGGCGGCCGGAACCCACGCGAGCACCCGGGGCGAGACGGGCGCGCCGGAACCTGCAAGACTGTGGAGCATGACGGTTACGCAATGGATCATTCTCGCCGCGGTTGTCGTGGTGCTGCTGCTGGTGATTCTGCTTCTCGTGGGCCTGGCCCGCCGGAAGAAGAACACCATCTCGTTCGAGGAGAAGAAGGCCCCCGAGGAGCTGACCCAGGCGGAAAAGTCCGGGAATTACCAGGCCACCGGCGGCTTCAACTTCGCCCCGGCCGCTCCGGCGACCAAGAAGCCGGAGAAGCAGCCCGACCTCCTGCCCGGCCAGGAGTTGGGCACCCCGCCGAGCCCGCCGCTGCCGCCGCGCCCCGAAGGGTCGGACCTGGGCAAGCGCGTCGAGCCCGCGCCGGAACCGGAGCCTGAGCGAGTTGAGGCTGCGCCGGAGCCGGAGCCCGTGGAGACCGAGAAGGTCGAGCCCGAGCCTGAGACTGAGCCTGCCGAGGCCGCGCCGGAAGCCCTTGAGCCTGAGCCCGCGCCGGAACCCGTTGAACCTGAGCCCGCGCCCGTCGAACCCGAGCCCCGGCCCGTCGAGGAGATGGAGGCGCCGGAGGTTCCGGAGGAGCTCGCCGCCGAGCTGGCCCTTCCGGAGGTCGAGGATCTCGGGCAGCCCGCGCCGGACGTCGTGCCGCCGGCCGATCTCGCGCGCCGAGCCGGTCGAGGAGATCCTGGAGGAGCCCGCCCCCGCCGAGCCCGTTGCCCCCGCCGCGCCGGAGCAGCCGCTCGACGACATCGCCCCGACCGAGGGCCGCATCTCGCGCCTGCGCGGTCGCCTGTCGCGGTCGCAGAACGCCATCGGCCAGTCGGTGCTCGGCATCCTCGGTGCCAGCGATCTGGACGAGGATGCGTGGGAGGAGATCGAAGACACGCTGATCATGGCGGATCTCGGCACCGCGGCGACGATGAACGTCGTCGAAAAGCTCCGCGAGCGCATCGCCTCCCGCGGAGTGTCCTCGGAAGCCGAGGCCCGCGCTCTGCTGCGCGAGGTCCTCATCGAGGAGTGCGGCCCGGACCTGGACCGTTCGATCCGCGCGCTGCCGCACGAGGGCAAGCCCGCCGTCGTCCTCGTCGTGGGCGTCAACGGCACCGGCAAGACCACCACCACCGGCAAGCTCGCCCGCGTCCTCGTGGCGCAGGGCCATAAGGTGCTGCTCGGCGCGGCCGACACGTTCCGCGCCGCCGCCGCCGACCAGCTGGAAACCTGGGGCCGCCGGGTCGGTGCCGCCACCGTCCGCGGGCCGGAGGGCGCCGACCCCGCCTCCATCGCCTTCGACGCCGTGGCCAAGGGCATCGACGATTCCGCCGACGTGGTGCTCATCGACACCGCCGGCCGGCTGCACACCAAGACCGGCCTGATGGATCAGCTGGGCAAGGTCAAGCGCGTGGTGGAGAAGAAGGCCGAGGTTGATGAGGTGCTGCTCGTCCTCGACGCCACGGTCGGGCAGAACGGCCTGCTGCAGGCCCGCACCTTCCGCGACGTCGTCGACATCACCGGCGTCGTCCTGACCAAGCTCGACGGCACCGCCAAGGGCGGCATCGTCTTCCAGGTCCAGCGCGAGCTCGGCGTGCCCGTCAAGCTCGTCGGCCTGGGCGAGGGTGCCGACGACCTGGCGCCTTTCGAGCCGGAGGGCTTCGTCGACGCCCTGCTGGGGTAACCCACCCGAAACGAGCGCAACAACCGCGAAACACGAACCCGCCGACCGGTGACGGAAACGTAACCGGGCGGCGGGTTCCGCCGTAACGGCGTCGTCCGATGATCATCTCGTCCCACCCGAAACGAAGATGAAAACAGGAGACGCGATGACCCCCCGAAGAGGTTGTGCTGAACTCCGGCAATGCGGCGTGGATGCTCGTTTCCGCCTCGCTGGTGCTGCTGATGACCCCCGCCCGTGCGCTGTTCTACGGCGGAATGACCGGCCGAAGGTCGGTCCTGAACATGATGATGATGTCCTTCGGCGCACTCGGCGTCGTGAGCGTCGTCTACGTCCTGTGGGGCTGGTCGATGTCCTGCGGCACGAAGTCCATCGCGGGCATCGTGGCCGACCCCTTCGAGCAGTTCGGCCTGGCGGGGCAGATCACGGACGGGGCTGGCAATTACGTGGCCGGTGCCGGCGGGTACGCCAACGTCATCGACGTCGGTTTCCAGCTGACCTTCGCCGTCATCTCCACGGCGCTGATCTCCGGCGCCCTGGCCGACCGCGTGAAGTTCGGCACCTGGCTCGCCTTCACCGGGCTGTGGGCCACCTTCGCCTACTTCCCGATGGCCCACATGGTGTGGGGCGGCGGCCTGCTCAGCGACTCGGCCAGCTCGCTGTCCGCGAAGCTGTTCGGCACGGTCACCGAAAACGCGCGAGACCGTCGCAGCCGTGGCCCCCATCGACTTCGCCGGCGGCACCGTCGTACACATCAACGCCGGCATGGCGGCCCTCGTGCTCGCGGTGATCATCGGACGCGGCCACGGCTTCATGCGCGAGGCGCACCGCCCGCACAACCTTCCGCACGTCATGCTCGGCGCCGCCCTGCTGTGGTTCGGCTGGTTCGGGTTCAACGCCGGCTCCTCCTTCGCCGCCGACGGGCTGGCGGGCCTGGCGTGGGTGAACACCACCGCCGCCACCGCCGCCGCGATGCTCGGCTGGCTCGCGGTCGAGCGCATCCGCTACGGCCACTCGACGTCGCTGGGCGCCGCATCGGGCATCGTCGCCGGCCTCGTCGCCATCACCCCGGCGGCCGGCGCGCTGAACCCCGTGACCTCGCTGCTCCTCGGCGCCGTCGGCGGCGCGCTGGCCTGCCTTGGCGTCTCGCTGAAGTACCGCTTCGGGTTCGACGATTCCCTCGACGTCGTCGGCGTCCACCTCGTCGCGGGCCTGTGGGGCACCGTCGGCGCGGGCCTGCTGGCCACCGGCGACGGCCTGCTCACCGGCGGCGGCGTCCACGGCCTCAAGCTCTTCGCCATCCAGGTCATCATCGCCGCGGTCGCCCTCGCCTTCTCCGGCATCGTCACCTTCGTCCTGGCGATGGCCCTGAAGTCGACGATGGGTTGGCGCATCGGCGAGGACGACGAACGCGGCGGCGTCGACAACGCCGAGCACCGCGAAACCGCCTACGACGCCTCGGGCGGGATCCCCGTCTCGCTGACCCGCTGACGCGGCCCGACAACCAACGCGAAGAACAGCGAAGAACAACGGAAGGAACCCGCCATGAAGTTGATCACGGCGATCATCAAGCCCACCACCCTGGAAAACGTCCGTGCCGCCCTCGAGGAACTCGGGGGCTCCGGGCTCACCGTCGCCGAAGTCCGCGGTTTCGGCAGGCAACAGGGGCACGTCGAGGTGTACCGCGGAACGGAATATGCGGTCGCCTTCGTCGAAAAGCTCCGCCTGGACGTCGCGGTGCCCGACGACCTCGCCGCGGAGACCCTCGCGGTCATCGCCGACGCCGCCCGCACCGGGTCCATCGGCGACGGCAAGGCCTGGGCCACCGACGTGACCGACGCCGTGCGCGTCCGCACCGGGGAAATGGGCGAGGCGGCCCTGCGCTGAGCGCCCCGGCGGTTGCCGTGGCCGGTGGCGGCGGCGGGTATGGTGGGAAAGCCATATCCATGACACCGACCCCCAGGGAGATCGACCACCCGTGTTTGAATCACTCTCCGAACGGCTCACCGGGGCACTGAAGGATCTCCGCGGCAAGGGGCGCCTGTCCGAAGCGGACATCAACGCCACCGCCCGCGAGATCCGCCTCGCCCTTCTGGAGGCCGACGTCTCCCTGCCCGTGGTGCGCGCCTTCATCAAGCGCATCAAGGAACGCGCCGCCGGCGCGGAGGTGTCCCAGGCGCTCAACCCGGCGCAGCAGGTCATCAAGATCGTCAACGAGGAACTGGTCCAGATCCTCGGCGGCGACACCCAGCGCCTGCGGCTGGCGAAGAACCCGCCGACGGTGATCATGCTCGCCGGCCTCCAGGGCGCCGGCAAGACGACCCTGGCCGGCAAGCTGGCCAAGCACCTGGCCGGCCAGGGCCACACCCCAATGCTCGTGGCCTGCGACCTGCAGCGCCCCGGCGCCGTCCAGCAGCTGCAGATCGTCGGCGAGCGCGCCGGCGTGCCCACCTTCGCGCCGGACCCCGGCACGTCGATGGATTCCCACGACCATGAGATGGGCACGTCCCACGGCGATCCCGTCGCCGTCGCCCAGGCCGGCATCGAGGAAGCCAAGCGCGCGCAGCACGACGTGGTCATCGTGGACACCGCCGGCCGACTCGGCATCGACGAGACCCTGATGACCCCAGGCGCGGAACATCCGCGACGCGGTCAACCCCGACGAGGTCCTCTTCGTCATCGACGCCATGATCGGCCAGGACGCGGTCACCACCGCCGAGGCCTTCCGCGACGGCGTCGACTTCACCGGCGTGGTGTTGACCAAGCTCGACGGCGACGCCCGCGGCGGCGCCGCCCTGTCCATCCGCGAGGTCACCGGCAAGCCGATCATGTTCGCCTCCACCGGCGAAAAGCTCGAGGACTTCGACGTCTTCTACCCCGAGCGCATGGCCAGCCGCATCCTGGGCATGGGCGACATGCTCAGCCTCATCGAGCAGGCGGAGCAGGTCTTCGACCAGAAGGAAGCGGAGAAGACCGCCGCCAAGATGGGCACCGGCGAGCTGACGCTGGAGGACTTCCTCGAGCAGATGCTCATGGTCCGCAAGATGGGGCCGATCGGGAACATCCTGAAGATGCTGCCCGGCGGCGCCCAGATGTCCGAGATGGCGGACATGGTCGACGAAAAGCACCTCGACCGCATGCAGGCGATCATCCGCGGCATGACCCCGGCCGAGCGCAACGACCCGAAGATCCTCAACGCCTCGCGCCGCAAGCGCATCGCCGCGGGATCGGGCGTCTCGGTCAGCGAGGTCAATCAGCTGGTCGACCGCTTCTTCGAGGCCCGCAAGATGATGGCCCAGATGGCCGGCAAGTTCGGCATGCCCGGCGGCCGCCCGTCGAACCGCAAGAACAAGAAGGGCCGCAAGGGCAAGAAGGGCAGGGGCCGCGGGCCGACGCCGCCGAAGTCGATGCGCGGGGGCGGCATGCCGGGCATGGGCGGCGGCGGAATGCCCGACCTGGCCGACCTACAGAAGCAGATGAAAGGCCAGATGCCCCCGGGCATGGAGGGCATCGACCTGGACAACCTGGACTTCGGGCAGGGCGGCAAGGGCCGGAAGTAGGCGAAGTAGGCCCGGCCCCCGGGCCCTCAGCCCTCGAGCTCGGCGAAGATCGGCGCGAGTTCGCGCATCAGCGCCGGCTGAAGGGAATCCGCGTACGCCACGCTCAGGTGGTTGGAGTCGCGGTAGACGAGGATGTTGCCGATGATCGCGAGGCACCGGTTGCCCCGGCAGAACGCGTCGGACAGGTCGATGGCCCAGGCCCGGTCGAAGCCGGCGAACAGGCGCGCCGCGGGATCGCGCGGCGCCAGCGCCTTGTCCCGGGCGATGCCGCAGTCCTCGGCGGCTTCCGCGGCCTCGTCCTCGTCGCGCCAGTCCACGGACCGTTTGGTCAGGCACGCGGGCGCGTTGAGGCGGTCGCCGTCGGAGTCGACCAGCCAGGGGTTGTTGCGCAGCCCCACGAGCGGGATGCCCTTTTCGTCGAGGAAGCGGAAGGCGGCGGCCATGCCGGGCGCCAGCTCGTCGGGGCCCTCGCCCCAGTCGCCGCGCGCGCGGGTCGACGTGGTGATCACCAGGTCCGGCCGTTCGGCGGCGATCCGGTCCAGCACGCGCTGGGACCATTCGATGCAGGCCTCGTCGGAGCTGGGCAGGGGGGTGCCCAGAGTGATGACGCACCCCTGCCTGGTGACGGGGATCATCCGCCAGCCGCGGTCGCGGGCGATCCGGTCGAGGACGGTGCTCCACTGCTCGGAGTGCGAGCTGCCGATGAGGAACATCGTCTTGTCGCCGTCCGGGTCGCCGTAGACGCACGGTTCGCCGGCGCGGGACCCGAACCGCTTGCCGTCGGCCATGTGGCTGGCGTCCTCGCGGGCGTAGGTCATGCAGCCGTCTTCGGCGGCGAGCGGGTAGGCGTCGGCGACGTATTCGGGGTCGGGTTTCGGGTCCAGGCCGCGGGGGACGGGGTAGCCGTCGGTCAGCGCGCGGGCGCCGGGGTAGGTGAGGGCGTCGAGGCTCTGTCCGGCGGACTCGGTGGCCCTGCGCGTGTACTCCTGGCCGAGTCCGAGCATCGACCCGAGCATCGCCAGCAGCACCACGCCGGCCACGGCGCGCGCGGCGCCGGGCGGGGTCTTCAGGGAGCGCACCGCGGCGCGGGCCCGCCTTTCCCCGACGAGCGGGCGGGGCGCCTTCTGCATCAGGGGCTTTTCGACGAAACGGTGCGTCAGCCACGCCAACCCGAGAGACACGGCGATGACCGCCGATCCGATGCCGGCGTCGACGTCGTCGATGCGCAGCGCCGACATGGCGATGATCAGCAGCGGCCAGTGCCACAGGTACAGGGCGTAGGCGACGTCGCCGAGCATGCGCATGAGGCCGGATTCGAGGATTCGCGACATGAAGCCGGCGCCGCCGCCGAGGATCACCAGCGCAGCGCCGCCCAGGGGCCACAGCGTCCAGGGGCCGGGGAACTCGGCGGCGCCGTCGAACATGAAGCCCGTCGCCACGATCATGGCCACGCCCGCGACGGGGAGCACGGGGGCGAGGAACCGGGGCGTTGTGAAGCGCGTAACCGCCAGGGCGAGCAGCCCGCCGGCCGCGAGCTCCCACATCCGCGTCCATGTCGAGTAGTAGTTCTGCCCCTGGTCCTGGGCGTGGAGGACGGTGGCGTACCAGAACGAGGCGACCGTCGCCGCGACGAGCAGCGGCGCCATGACGGCGGACACTCGCGCGGGCGCGTGCGTGGAGCGCAGGACGAAGGCGATGGCGGAGACGATGAGGATGCCGAACAGGTAGAACTGCCCCTGCACCGCCATCGACCACAGGTGCTGCAGCGGCGAGACCTGCGCCGACGCCGCCGCGTAATCGGCGCCCTGGGCGGCCAGGACGTTGTTCTGCACGTAGAGCAGCGACGCCGGCAGCTGGGCGGCGATTTCGCCGTTGACCAGGGCGGGGGCGAAGGCCAGGACGCCGGCGGCGGTGGCCGTGACCACGAGGATCAGCGACGGCAGCAGCCGGCGGATGGTCCGCCACAGCGAGTGCCACACGTTGACGGAGCGGTCGGGGCGGTCCGCGTTGCGCATCTGCGACCCGAGGAAGAAGAAGCCCGACAGCAGCAGGAACACGTCGACGCCGCCGGAAACCCGGCCGCCGAAGACGTGGAAGAGCACGACCAGCGCGATGGCCAGGCCACGCAACCCGTCGAGATCGTGGCGGTAGCCGCCGGTCATTCGAAATCCTCCAGTGCTTCCAGATCATCGAGGAACGGGATCAACCGCCGCTTCATTTCCGCCGACAGCGACCGCGCGAATTGATCGGACAGGTGGTTGTCGTCGCGGTAGACGTAGATGTTGCCGATCACGGCCGGGCAGCGCTCGGGACCGCAGATGACGTAGGAGAAGTCGAGGCCCAGGCCGCCGGGCATGCCCGCTAGGATCCCCGCCGCCGGGTCGCCGGGGGAGAGCACCCGGTCCCGCGGCGGACCGCATTCGACGGGGTCCCCGCTGGCGGCGACGCAGTCGGTCGCATTGAACGGGTCGCCGGCTTCGTCGCGCAGCCACGGGGTGTCGCGGATGCCGACGACGGGGATGCCCATGCCGGTCACCGCATGCCAGAAGTCCACGTAGCCGTCGGGGGTGTAGTCGGTGTTCTCGAGTCCGGGGCGGCTGGAGGTGGTGACCACGACGTCGGGCCGCTCCTCGGAGAGATGCTCCACGACGGCCTCCGACCATTCCACGCACATGTCGTCCATGTCCCAGACGGGGGAGAGGAAGGTCGCGCAACCGGGCCGGAGGACGACCTCCAGGCGGTACCCGGCCTCCAGCGCGACTTCCTCCAGCGGCGAGAACCACTGCTCGGAGTGGGAGCCGCCGACGA